>JAAGKR010006073.1:0-39068 GCA_011419295.1 Clarias macrocephalus
GAATAGGATAAATCTGGACTAATCAGACCACATGACCTTATTTCCATTGCTCTTAAGTCCAATCTTTATGCTCCCTAGCAAACTAAAGCTTTTTTTTTTCTGATTAGTCTTACTAACAAGTGGTTTTCTTATGGCCACACAGCTGGCCACAATCCTGTAAGTTCATAACACATTGTGTGTGTGTGTGTGTGTGTGTGTGTGTGTGTGTGTGTGTGTGTGTGTGTGTGTGTGTATGGAAATGCTCTTACTTTGTGAAGACAAGTTGTAAATTCTACTGTAGATTTTTTTTTTACCATGCAACTTCACTAAGTGTTCAAGTGATCCCCATTCATGATTCATCTCCAACTATGTGTCTTCCAAAAATTGGACACTTCTGCACTACCCTTCCTGGTTGTAATAATGTGTTGAAGCGTTCTTACCCTGTTTCTTGACCCTCCTGAAATGGCAACTTTTTCTTAAAAAAAAAAAAAAATATATATATATATATATATATATATATATATATATATATATATATATATATATATATAGAAATAAAGAATAAAGCCATTTCTTAATGCTTAATGTCACCACAATCATAAAAAAAAAAAAAAAAAAACATTCCACCAATTCTGCAGACATTGAGGATGGATAGCTGCATTCATATCCTCCCCTCTTTATGTAATAGCTGGCGTAATGTAAGCGAAAAGCGGAGGAGTAAAATCAGCTTTTTCCCCTTCAGTGCCAGCACCTCATGGCCGAGGGTGTCTAATAAGGAAGCGGATGGTAATTATTGCCGAGAGGCTTTGTGATAACAGGGATCAGAGCTATTGCGCTGCAGTTCATTAAAGCACTGAGGACTAACATGGGAAAGGTGCTGAAATTAGAAAATGATATCGCTTTGTGGCCTTTCCCCCAAATACGATGTTTTCATCATTACGGATCATAACCTTTTCTCGAGGTAGAACAACTTCTTACCTGATGTATATTAATGACCACTTTTTTTTTTTTTTTTTTTTAACTTTAAATATAGCTGTGAGGCCAGGCGAGTGCTAGTACTCTGCAGATAACTAATGTGCATTAGAGTAGAAAAATTAAATGAGGGTTAATTCGTGGTTTGTTAAATGCGAATGGAAATGCGCACTCCGTTTAGTTCACATCCCTAATGATTTAATAAGTAGTTTTAAGAAGTAGTAACAAAGCATCATTAAAAAGTAGCATGGAGGAAATGATAATAATCACAACACTATTTTTTTGCCAGTGCTTTACAGTAATCTAGCGCGCCAGTTGCTCATCACGCCTCTAATTACGGTATTTTGCATGGGGGAAAAAGTCAAAACTCTAATCAGTGACAAACTCAGAAAATTTTAACCTTAAGCTAGACAATGGAAAAAAAAAAAAAACACAAACAAAAAAAAAAAACTGTTGTTTAGGAGTAGAGAAAACAAGGAGGAGCCTATGACATGCAATAAATAAATAAATAAATACATTTTAAATTATATTATATTATAAATGATATGATAAATATGGAAAAGATCTGGTGGAGTCCCAGGTGAAATCTTTCCATGAAGTCAGAGCTTTTTTCAAAGGTAAACAAAGAGCAAATCTTGTACGTTAAAAGCGTGTCATGTTTATAAGATTAAAAACGCAACTTGTTACTGAGAACCTGGAAAATTCACTGTCCTGAAGATTTTCCTATGGTGAAAAACTGCTACAAAGTGCTGACGCTAGAGACTCCATCCATAAATATCTTGATGTGTACGGTTATACATCTTTGTTAAAGGGGGAGGCAGCAATACTGAAGAAAGACTGTTGAGATTTGAACTCGATAGGCAAATTAATACAGCGCCTCCTTCAGTAGTTCAGCCCCTTCCAAAAATTTATGGACACGCTGCCAAGGCTCACACTGAACCCCTCGTCACCCCATCGTAGGAATGATGTGCAGGATATAAACCTTGAATAAAAAGGTGCTGATGTTGAATCAAGATTGCTGGAGGCTAAAAGGTAAAACCAGAAGGACGTTTTCTCAAGTCTTCACAAAGTTGAAGAACAACCCAGCCTGTCTTCCTAGTTGTTTTCCAGTTATTTCTGCGGCGAATGTGTGTGTGAACTGAGCGAGTCTGAGTTGGCATTAACACCAAATGTTCCAGATGAGTTCGTTTAACTTATTCATAATCACAACTTTGTGGAAAAAGACAATCCCGGCTCCGGTCCTAATAACACAAGCAAATTATGGATGCGAAACCAAGTTCATTAAAGTATGCGTGGCTTTGCACTGATAATCATCATTATGTGCAAATTACAACTCAAATGTGGTTAACATCAGGGGAAGATCTTAATGGCGCATTCAGGCTAAAGAGAACCAACAATGGTAATATGTAAATGTTTACAAAGAAACTCACATGCCACACTGACCTTGGGAAAAATCAGAGTTGTGCAATGTAAGTATCTACATGTGTGTCAAACTTCCTGCCAATCCAGAGAGGACATGAGCCAGAAGCAAAAAGAGGAATCCAAGCACTGGCTTCGGTGCGCATTTTCCCTTCTCGCCAGTCCTAATAAACACACAAGCGCAAAGGCTTCAACTCGAAGAGGCAGTAAAACTACATATAGGCATTTAATGAACGATCAGACTCGCTATATTATTCTGATGTTTGATGTCGACCTTAAGTTCTCGACCCAGACGCGTGTGATTTTGTGAGTTGCAATGCTGCCACTCGATTGGCCGACTGATCAGGCAGGTGTAAAGTACCTACAGACATACACGCACCGGGGTACGTACACGATTCCTACATTTATAACTATGCATCGACACACTACTGTATGTATACAGCAGCAGCCAAAAGAATGACACAAATATCGATTTTCATAAAGTGTCAGATGTTACTATTGCATACGGAACTATAAATCACAAGGCTTTTACTGAGCATTAAGTTTATGCAAAGAGTCAATATTTGTAGAGAAGTTGCTCTCTGAGGATGTTTTCATACCGTTCCTATTCCATGGCTGTGTTCTTAGTCAAAATTGTGAGTTTTTTTGAGCCGCCTTTTTTTTCCCTAGATGCCCCAAACACTCGAAAAGAGGATTCATCAGGGGAAATGGCACTTTCATCAGCCCTGTCCCATGCCAAAAGTAAAGCATCCTGCGACGATGTTATATATAGGATAGAGTTAAAAGAACTACAATTTTATGTTTAGATTTGTTCAACTCTTGATCAGCGCATAATTCCGTACATCTGACTCGTCGTCCTGAATCTGGAATTGGAATCTATGAGCTGGTGTGTCCAGAAAATAAAGCGTCCAGCTCCACAAGGAATTCCTTCGAGCTGGAATGAGAGGAAGTGCGGTTGTGGTTATAACTTCTGAAATCAGCCATTAGGTGACTCTAGCCTGAAGCTAAGTGGAGCAGGAACAATAGAGATCATTATCCAAGGTGATCATATCTGATGGAGGATGTTAGATTAGAGCTTTTAAACATCAAACAAGTGTCTGGCATTCCTCTACCTACTGCTTTTGAAGCTTTTCACTGTCCTTCTTCAAAGCGTGTTTTCATATTGCCATAAAAAGGTGCACATCACATCCAGTAAACTATTAACAATTCACCTAGAGAGAGAGAGAGAGAGAGAGAGAGAGAGAGAGAGAGACTGGTAGGGTTTTCCACTGAGATGATCTTGTATCTTTCTGTAGGTTAGGGCGAGGAATCAGTGGTTCTTGTTGCTTCTCAATAAAACAAACCAACTTTATCTCACCAAAGAAGAATTTTATCATCATTATATTCTAGGTTTTCTTCTTCACGCTTTCCTTCTTTTCTGCCTTTTTTGGTCTTCAATGACATGTTCCTCTTTTTGTTTTGCCTTTCCCTTCCTCAAATCTTTCCCTTGCTGCCTCCATCTTTCATTTCCTTATCTTTCACTCTCCCTTGCTACCTTTCCTCGATTTTCCATCTTGTATTCATTCTTGCCTCCTCTCAGTTTTTTCTTCTCCTCCTTTCTTTTTCATCCTTTCTCTCCTGTCTTTTACTTCTTTTTTCCTTCATCTTATTGCCTTCCTCTTTTCCTTTTGTCACTCTCCCTTTCCACTTTTTATTCTTTCTTCACTCCTTTCCTCAACTTTTTTGCCTTTCCCCTTTCTTTACATCTTTGTCGTTCTGCATCTATATTTTTTCCTTAAAAGTGTTTCATCATTCTTTTGTGTCTATCAAAAGTTATAATGTGACCTTGGGTTAAAACAAAGTGCTACATAAGAGAGTTATGAGCACCAACTATTATAGTAAGAAAGAAAGAGGATGTCTTTAAAAAATAATAATAAAAAAGTGAAATAAAGTAAAAAATATTGTAGAATACAACTGACTACCACAGGCAAGGACCCGTTGTTGTATTGTATTGTGTAGGTGCTGACTGGGTTCATCTTGCATTAAATCGTGCCCTATAAAGTTCAGTGTCTAAATAAAGTGAAATTAAATGTACTTTGATCATTATTCGCCCCCGAGTCCGTTTTAAAAAGTAATCTATTTCTAGGTAAATGGCTCAGCTAGTAATTGGTTCTGTGCAATTACAGTCAACATTAAATAGTGAAAATGTCAATAATTTGTATGCAAGGCAATTTATCCTGGTTGTTGCTGTATCAAGAGTCTATCCCAAGGCCTCTGGGCAGGATGATGGACTACACGGTGGGTGTGAAAGAGTCCATCGCAGAGATCCAAGCAGGCCCTTATTCACATGTAGGGGAAATTAAGAGCAGCCTGCCCGGCTACCGGCACATCTCTGGGAGGTGGGAGGAAACCCGAGAACCTGGAGGAAACCCGTGGAGAAATTCAGAGGATCAGACTGAGAACCCTGTATGTTTAAGATAGAAACACCGCCTGCTGTGCCACCATGCGGCCCATTCACATGAACAATCAATTTATCCAAGAGGAAACGCTACAGAATAATTTACTAGGTGAGAACGGGTGCACAAAAAGCTCCCTCACTTCAGAAACACAGCGATGAGTGCGATTTGGGCAGCGAGCGAAAAAAAAAAAAAAAAAAAACACACAGTGCTTATTAAATCATGTCTTTTCTTCTCCTTCCTTCATGCTTTTCATGGGTGGTCAGCTATAATCAGTTTACGGCGTGGCTTTTCTCGGCGTGTTAAGTTGGCCTGCGCTCATTTGCACGAGCAGTATGAGAGTTTTTACACAGCCGTTCTGCTTAATCTGCCTGTAAAGTTGTGCTGGCTTGCTTCCGTGCAGACTGAGGGATGGCGAGAGAAACAAAACGCTCAGCTCTTAATCCACCAAGGCCTCGATTCCCTCGTCAAACCCTCCCCAAAAGGGATTTACCCACAGTACTCTCCTCTCCCCATACCTTTTTTTTTTTTTTTTTTTTTTTTTTTATACACACAGGCGCACACACACTCTGTATAATTTATAAAGCCTAAGCTCTTTCAATGCTCCAAAATGGCAGATAAACTTTTCTCATTTGCCCCTAATTTGGTCACGCGAGATAATGCAGACATCTGAGGGCTTTTTAAACTGCTTTTTAAAATGCATTCCTGAAAGGAGCTGGCTTTGGCATCTCGGCACCTTGTTAGCCTCCAAATAATTATTTCCAATGCAGAGCTGTCCTTAATGTGCTGATTAATCCCGCTCCCTTAAAAAAAAGAAAAAAAAAAAAAACCTCTTTCTCTCAGACCTAACTCAGAAAGAGAGAGGAAGAGAAAAAGGAAGCGGCTATTCACGTCTACGCCAGCCTCCATTGTGCCAGCTGTCAGATCTGGCATCTCTCTAAGAAACCACGCACCAAAATGAGAAAATAAAAAGAAACTTTGTGCTTTTGTGTTAACACATGCCAAATCACTGCGACTGCCACACCATAGTGGATAGCCTAGGCATATAAAAAGAACTGACGTGACCAAGACGTATCATGTGGATGAAAGGTTGAAATATTGAGCGGGAAATGATGATGTAGGTGCTGCCAGATCCCGCTTCTATGAGAAAGTCCACTTCGAAATCACTATAAAGCCTCACTACAAAGGGCTCATTCAAAGTACAGTAAAAAGGGATGGGGGGGGGGGGGGGAGAGATGGAGTGCTCTACAAATAAACTGTTATTATTGATGATTTAGGAATACCCAGTATACCCAGTATAGAATTTTATACCACAAGACTATTCAAGTGTCAAACCTGATGGGTCAGATGATGATCAGTTCTCTAAATCAAAGGTTTAAATGACTACACTTTTACTGTAATGTTATCATTTCTACAGTAACAGACTTGTATAATATAATTATAATTAATAATAATATCTTATTGTTAAAATAATAAAAAAAACATGTCGTAAAGCAAAGAAACATACAACTGTTGATATGCAGATGATTTCTATTTAACATTTATGGAAGGAGTCTCCAGTACAAGTGCTTTGAAAACAAAGACTGTCTTTTAAAGACAGAGGGTGAGAGGCCAAGCAAACAAAAAAAAAAACAACAAAAGCATTGGTTAGAAAATGATGGTTTAAAGCAGCTAAGTGATGACAGGAGGCAAAAGATGCTTAATTCTCATACAGCGCTGGCGTGGGTTTTTCTCCATGTAATACGTGACTGTTAAATAAACGAATGATTTATAAATTTATAACAATATGGCATGCATATATATACACACACACAAACATATATAAATAAATGTGTATATGATAACACACTCCACTATAGTACATTTTTAATCCCCCTATAATCTAATTTATTATTAACCATGTTGCCCTTAGATCATCTCATAGATTCGTCTATATTAATGAGGGAGAATAGGATCTTCTCTGTAATTTGACAAAATTCTGCCTTTAATCTTAGTGAACTCGTGCTGAAGTCCAGCCGGCTAAACTTCACCCAAAAACGTATAAGTATTCCGTATACACGGCGGTTTAAAAAGACATTTTGAGTGTTACGGTATAATAAGATGTCAATTAAATGCATTTTAGGGATTATATATCAAACAGACTCACTCATTGCAGGCACCTAAAGCTGAGATAAAAGCAGCGTCTCAAACGCGTTGCTCGCATATTATAAACGCCTCGGCTGTGACTGGTCTGAAGGTTTTTAAAGGTGTCGGAAATCTGCCCATTAACGATAAGGGCCGACTGGTTTATTCAGCGTGAGTTGCAGCACGCCGGAGACAAAGTGGAGCTTCATTTATGTGCTAATATGGCACAGGGGAGATAATGAGTGAGGAGAGATCGCTCGGCATGTCAGGCTCGGCCCTTTGAACCGTTCCTCATTCCTCCTGCACCTGTCATTGCTCTGCTGCAATAAACACAAACAGGCAAACCTGCCAGACTGCACTCATGACTGAAAGGCAATAATTACTTCAGGGAGATTTTTATTTATTATTTTTTTTTCCTGCATGAAACATTCACATTCTGGCAGCAATAAACCTCACTGTGCTTTTCACTAAAACTGATGCACATGCACTCGGAGTTTGAGGACCAGCATTCCCCGATTAGAAATTGATAAACAAAAAGAAAACATTCATACTGTAAATCCGGTACGTCTGACGACTACTAGTACACATGCTTTCATCCTTTTCTAAATTTACAACACCCCCCCCGACAACTCCCCCCACCCACCCATCACAAATAATTGTATAATCAATAACTTGAGTAAAAACTAAACTCTAATAAATATTCTCCTGAATTTCACTGACATTATTTCCCCCACTGTAGTATTCGGTTTCTCTAAATTCCTACAAAACGGCAGACCAAAGCAACAAGCCTGCTTTGATTTTGTAGTGATTAACTGCGTAAAAGCGAAACAACAAACTCCGTGTCGTAGTCAAAACTGAATTTGATTCCCATTTCTCCTGGCTGAGTGATGTCATATTTACAGCTAATCACAAGCAGAAGTCGAGGAAACGCTCGAGGAACCCATGCGAGCAGCGGCCTAGCGGTCGTGATGATGTGTGTAATGCAGTCATTGCTAATTTCCTGGGTGGGTGTTCACAGCCGTCCCATAAACGTGTTCAGAAATGTACGATTCACCTGGATTTTCCAAGCACACCCAAGTTTTGCTAATACATACCACTGTTTTGACCACCGAATGACCTTTCACCAAATGTTAGCGAACAGGCCCATAAAATCTCGCATTAGCGGCCTGCCCCGACCCGTTTCGGTTAACTATTTGCACATGTTGTCGAAGCAGTATAATCATACATCTGTAGTTTTCCCCTTGCTAATGTTTTACGTGGCCTGTCGGGGACCGGTGGCTTTGAGTCTCAAAGGTTTCTGTGGTAACTGCTCTACATCGGCGTTCCTTGTGACGGCTTTGACGAATGGGTGTTTTCTTAAATTTTGCGTCTCTCCATTAATGCTACATTAGCCCACTTTAATCCCACATTACAGTACACAATTGTGCTGGCCGGGCCGCTGTGCGCGCGCGCGTGCGTGCACGGTTCTCATGCATGGCCAGTTTTCCGTGTTTTATTATTCACAGAGTGCTATGAAGTTGTGGCTGTGCCTCAGTGCCTCAATGTTTCCTCCGCTGTTGTCATGGCAATCACCCAAAACAATGCTCACTCACTATAAACTTGCCCTGATTAGGAATGTAGTTGTCTGTAAATGGCAGTGAAAGAAATCAAAAGCAAGGAAGTCAGCGGTTTTAATGTGATGTTTTATATGTCAGCTTTGTGCAAAATTGCATGAAAATATGCACTTTACGGGGATAGCTGCATCGTGCTTTAGAACAACAGATCGATTGGATCCGCTAGTTATGGAGCTTGTCGTCTTCATGCTTGTTACCAGTGAGAGCTGCAATACAAGGAAAGGTACTGGGGGGGGGAGAGAAAAAAAATCTTGGCTTTTGAACTTGCTGTAATAGATCTCTTATTAGTGGTTAGGGGACGATAAAATAGGCAAGTGCAAAAGCCAAAAAAAAAAAAAGCAAAGAAGAAGGAAAAAAAAAAAAACTGTTTCTCAGTGGCTGGAGTTCAAACAGGGGACAGGCCGAGCCCTAGCACAATGGCTTGGAGTGGTGGATCAGCATTGCAGGAATTTTTTAATTTCCTGTTACTCAATAATTCAGCTTTCGTTTGGGGTGGTGGACGACATCCTCCGCCGTGTGCTTTTCTGATCACTTCAATCCATTCGACAGACGCCGGTTCCCTTGTGACTAGGCCTGTGCACGTCGTGTGTGTGTACGCCACTCACCAGATGACTCCACTGAAATCGCAGCACTGGGAGAGTCCTGTTTTCATTACTTAGTCATAGCGAACCCTCCGTCCAAACTGCCCTGGCGTTTCCCCATGGCTGCTGATAGAGTCAAAATTTATTAAAAAAAAAAAAAAAAAGAAGAAACCATTCCTCACACCCCAAGTTTTTCTTGTGTGTTCTTGTTTTAAATGTTCTTTCGTTCTCAGGCACTCAAACTTGAACGAATCACCTGCTACCTGAGGTGTTGACTTGCTGGTGATTGCTCTCAGCATCTGTCCAACCTGTTAAACTGATATACTGTAATATATGAAGTGGAATGTACTTACTTTCAAACCACTACATACATACATCCTGTAGAAAACTGACAACTACCATCAATTTTGTACATTCTTCATCAAAAACAGCATCTATACTGGATTTCAATAATGATGTGTTGGCCTCATCATGGCAAAGGATTTACTATGATACATGCACCAGGGATTGTCGCCCCCCCCCCCCCCCCCCAGTAGTGTAGTTAAGTTAAATATAGCTCTTTGGCATACAGTATTATAATGTTTACTTTATTTAAAAAAATCAAACAGTTATCTTTTTTTTAAAGCATAAATTCCCCAAGGAACATTAAGATGGGGTATTCCTCAGGGAAATAGCCTTGGTCCTTTATCTTTCTCATTGTACATGTTGCAGAAAAAAACAATAAGATCGTAAAGGTATTGACGTTCATGTTTTCTCTCCTGACTGAACTTGGTCATCTTATCTCAAACAGTAATAAAGTTTCAAACAATGGTAAAGAGAGAGAAAGTTGCTTAAGGATTTTATTCGGCACAATCTTGCCTAACTAGATAGCTGGAGTTTAGCCATCTTTACGCAGACTGAATATACATCAAAGTACACGTTAGAGGCAGTAAAACTGAATTTTGCTTATAACCTAATGGAACCAACTCTTGTGTCATTTAACATTCCCTAATTTTATCCAGAATTGCATTTCAATTGGATTTCAAGGTGATTTTGTAATAAACCAATACTTTTATCAGCAGACGTTAGCATACGTTTTAGCATTATGTTTTTTCATACTGATACTGGAAACAAATCTCTTACAGAAATAATATCATTAAAAAAAACATTTTTAAATTCTGCATACATGAGGGTCCACTGTACAAGTACCTGTGGAGGATAGTACAGAAACGGGATAAGAATAGAAAGGTGCATTAATATGAACACAGGAATTGAAATGAAGCTCAAACTTTAGAATTCAACAGCGTAAATGTACAAAAATAGCTACTTGTGTGTCACTAGTTCTGAGACTTTATTTTGGCATGGTTTATCACTGTAATACACAGATTTGATGCATTATTATTTAGCGCATCATCAGCGTTATAGCTATTAAACTGCTGACTTTTTATATGTCTGAATATGTGCAGAAAACGAAATTTCTTATAACGAAACCGAGCTGATATTCGGATCAATCCTTCGGCATGATGCTTGACCACCAGCTGCATGAGCCTGTAAAACCCTCCACAACTCGTCACTGTATTTTAAGTTAATGTCACGGTCACACAAACACACTGATGCAGCTTTTGGGCATTTAATGATTGACAACAAGAGCAGACCTTTATTTATCTAATTAGACCGTCGCCTGTTAACACGGCTGGTATGAGAGACAGCAATAAGTGTGCGAGAGAGAGAGAGACGCAGCACTGCCGGAGGCCAAGGCTTTGCGCTCGCAGCTGCTCCAAAGCAAGTCAACCTTAACATTTTTTAAATTACAATAATGACTGTCTAAACATTTATCCTGAGCGTGTTCTTGTGTACATACGCCTTTGTCTAGACACTCTGTTACTCCAGAGCTGAGAAAACAGCAGGGGGAGAGAAATATCAGTATCAAATGATATCATCTTCCCATGCAATGTAAAGCTTAGATTGAAGGCGATCAATTAGGATTTTCGCTGGAGCAGAAAATAGCTTTATGACGGCGTATGAAGGTGTAAGAGGAAAAATAAACTCGGTGCCGAACACTCTTTCACACAGCGGCTTCGGCAGTGCGCTTAGGCCTGAAAACCTTACACGCCGTGTTGACTCAGACAAACGGAATAAGGGACTTATATATTTTTTCATATTGTTCTAAAAGCGCAATTATACGTCTGTTCCGGTCTGCTGTGTCTAACTCACTGTAAAAGGGAGGGGGGGGGAGGGACGCGGATATTTCCCTAGGCCTCGCTGTTCATCTTAAGGACGTAGTAAATGTTCAATAGGTGCTGGAAGTGACGGATGTTCCAGAGCGTGTCCAGCTGATTCAGATCAATCACAACACTCATACTTAACATTACCTAATTAATACTTATCACACGGTTACGCATTTAAAGCACATTCCCATACGGTGATGCAGACTGCAATAATAACAACAACAACAACACATTGGTATGAAAACTGCATGCCTCAAACATAGTATTGAGCTATTTCTGTTTATGTCCATTTGAAGTCATGGTTGCCATATCCTCCTGAGACCTGAATTGAATATCCTCTTACGAGGGCATGACATTTTCGTTAAACTTCACTGTTTTATATCCTCAGATGAGGACTGTTGGGTATAACTCTTCCTGATTGAAGATGTTGATTAAACTTATGGTTATCCGCTATGAATAAAGAGAAACGTTCAGCAGTATACGAATTGCACAAACCAGTAGAGTCCGTGTCTCATGAGAATATTACGCACTGAACAGCTTCCTTTGCTCCATGATGCAGTGTAACTATTGATCAAACATGGTGAAAATAACTCTCCTTAATAACTAAACCACAAGTACGAGCCTTATGTATTGCCGAACAACAACCTGGCAGGAGAAACCTACCCATGCGGTGTTTTTTCCGGGAAGATTTCATCTCATACAAAACCAGTGTTTTTATTCTGGAACGTGCCTCGAGCATTTAAGAGCACAGAAGCCTAGAAGCACTTTTCATGTCTGGGTGGAATAAAGGAAGCTCCAGTGCATCAGCTCTCACTGTAACATTATTTCTGTTTATATATATATATATATATATATAAAGTCTACAAGTTCTGCAGTTTTTACTAGATGTATTGTATAGAGTGAAGTGGATTAGGGCAACCAATTATCTTCTTAATGAAGCGCAGAGTTAATATCAATACAGGGGGTCTTTTATTCACTTCTCAAATAGGCAGCAATTATACAGAGGTGCGTCGCATGAAACCAAAAAATGAATAAATAAAAATAGATTACACTACTTTTATGCATTTACGTTCACCTGCATGATGTCCTTGGCTGGACGATCCTGGAAAGCCAGACTGCAGTGTTTCTCAGTGTCGTGAATGCCAGAGAGGCTCCACATTCACTCACCAGAAGATTTCGTTCCAGCATCTTGCTTCAGCGCTAAAGGACTATCTAATTACCGTGCTTATTTTAGACAGCTCCTGACATGCTAATCAAGCCTGGACACTGCCAGCTGAGCATGCCTCCAGCCGTCTGTATCCTGCGCAATCTCTCTTCTGTGATTCTACAACACGACGGGAGAAATCTTTCAGACTTAGAACTCCATCGGTTTAAAAAGGCACACTGTTCAACATGGACAAACATCAGCGCTTTGTTATGACTCTGTGAAATTACCCGCTGTGGCATTTAAAACGTTCAGCGCTTGCAAAAATTCTGAACAGTGCTCATGAGATTGGGTGTGACGTACAATTCTGATCTTGGGTATAAGTGGATATATATATTTTTTTTTGGTGTTTAGTGAAGACTCAGCACCATGGGTCCCAAGAATGTCAGAAAGGACGGAAGCAAAAAGAAACGGGAGCCGCTTTCAGTTTGGTTTTCAAAGCAGCCGGTGCCAAGAGGAATCATAAATGTCTATTTATTTTATATTTTACTTCATTTACATAACTTTACTAAATGCTTAGATTGTTATAAAATGCAAAAATTATAATTATAGTGTTAGAAATTGGTGATATCTGTAATATTTTTGGGTGGCTGGATCAGATTATCAGCATTTACATTATTTCCTATGGGAAACTGTTTCACAATACGAAAGAATTCGCCTCCGGAACGGATTAAATTTGTATGCCGAGGTTCCACCGTAACGTTAAATTATTGTGATTCTTACAGCTAGGGCTATTCATGCAGCAATATATTGTCAACATGCTCAAATCATACGAATCTTTTTTTATTTCAACATAAACGGTTAATTTAAAACATTTGCACCACATCACACAATCCAAGTTACACTACTTCCTTATTCAGGCTACATTCTCAATACCTGGCACTTTTCATTTTTAAAAGCAAGCGCTTGCATTTCATGGTGGTCTGGGTACTAACGGAAACCTTGCGAAACCTGGAATTCGTGCATGCTTTGTACCTCACACCTGTGATTTGCATAATCTCAAGGTGTAACCTGAAAAAAAGAGGGAATGTCAACACCTAAACACTGACATAACTTTTGGAATCATGTTTGACGGAAACATTTAGCCTTTGTTTTTATCTCTTGTGCGCAGCCATCCATACTTTTAAAATCAGCCATTTTCTAGGAAAACAACAAACACAAAAAAACAAGTTGAAAAACGTCTGCAGGACACCTTACTCTGCAATAGTCACTTCCCAAAACCCGAGTTACTCCATGACGAGCGCCGATGAGAACCAGGGGACTAAAACCAATAACACTAACAGCTAGGAGCCAAAAAAGTAACACCAGAGTCAGCATTAAAGGACAAGTCTCAGCCAGCGGACAGGAACTTCATCAAACTGGAATTTGTTTTTATGCCCTGTTAAAGGCTTCAAAATCAAAAGGAACTTTCTACCATCACCTCGGGGCTCTCACACACTCATGCTAACACACCTACATACCTCTCACATCCTAACTATGCAGACTGTAGTGCATGGTGTGTGTGTGTGTGTGTGTGTGTGTGTGTGTGTGTGTGTGTGTGTGTGTGTGTGTGTGTGTGAGTGCTGAGCGAGTGGCCTGGTGTCTCGCTGCGTGTTTGTTGTTGGACAGGTGTCGAGCCGACGGCTGTGTGTCTGTAGGCTGACGGGCAGGTTTAATCCGGTCCTGTTAGGATGTCAAGCGCAGGTGCTGCCCGAGGCCAGCGAGGTCTGCTTGGGTGGAAGACGATTCTCCGTCTATACGGGACTCTTTGTCTAAGGAGCGTTTAAGAAATGAAAAATCTGTTTCTCTTGACGTTGCCGTGTAATCCGGTTATAATGAGCGTAGAGAAATCCAAAACAATAAGAAAATACCTTCTGACATCTTCTCACTTTCACGCCAGTCACTCAGCGAGTGCATTTTTTTTTTCCTCCAGCGTTTAGTTTGTTTACTTGATTTCACAACATTGCCATTAAAACCCATCATACAGTACACATTTTTAAATGATCTTTCAATCAAGGTGTAATATACTATTTGTTATCGCTCCATTCCACACTGAGTGTGATCTATAATTTATTTCACAATCACTATACGGCATGCATGTTTCTCTCCCTGATTCTAGCCTCATTTTAGACTCAAGTTCAGCGAAATGAAGAGTCCACACGCCAGAACAGACAACAGTCTGTCTCCGATGCTTGATTAACTGATATCGGCCCTGGCCTCGCTGCTCCGACCACCCCGGTAATGGCGACTATGACGAGAGGCCTTTGAATTTCGATGATGTTTTATGGGTCTTAATTGGGCCTACCGGAGTCAGTGAAACAGAGCCGGCTGATTGGACGTTCCCCTTGACCTGGGATGATGAGGACACGTCTCAAGTTCAGCCTGAGCCTGGGTGGCACCTGGATCAGCTTACCTCCACCTGTCCTGTGCAGGAGGATCCCCTCACCCCCCCCCCCAGCCCCAAACTGCACAAACTACTTAACATACTCCCCCAACACAGATCTCATTACGGTTGTTAAACTAAAACCTGCCGCTCTGGGATAAGCAAAGTCGCGAAACTCTAGGAAGTGAAAATGTCAATTAAAACAAACGACTAGTGAGTAATGAGTCATTACATGAGTGAAGTGTCAGTCTGTGAACTCTCATGGTCTGCGGGTGGGTCAAACAACAACATAAAGCAATAAGGTAAGTCTCAAAAGATCTGACATTCAGTACCCAGTCCGTACACTTTCAGGCTAAAACATCAGAACATGAATATAAGCTTGTATTATAAACTGCGTAACCCCGCCGCAAACCTCCCGTGACATCTAACAATCACATTTGTTCTTCAGATTCAGCATGTGTTGTGCAGAAGAAAACGATCACCTTGTGACTAGTCCAGCGCTTTTGATAGTATAATGAAGAAGAAGAAGAAGAAGAAGAAGAAGAAGAAAAAAGGACCATAATTCAATAATAGTCCATTGAGACACTGGAACAGAGCGATGCAGAGCGGCCGACCTTGAATTCCTTCAGAGTATTGAGAAAGAGCTCTGGGCTGCACTTGTCACCGCTGTCCATGACACCAAAGCAATGGGCCTGCCAAAATGAGCCCGTGCCATTGGTGAGGTGGACAACGTGAATACCGACCAGTTTAAACCCGGGGCAAGATCGCTCTCGTCTGGCGTTTGCCGACTTCAAATGACTCCGAAAGGCTATCGAATGAGTTATAGAGTAACATGTTTGGACCGGGGACTTTGGAGCGGTGATTCATAATAAATGAAAAAAACTAAACAAAACAAAAGAAAAAAAAAAGCAGACCATGATGTATTGCCTTTATTATTTTTTTTTTTTGAAAGAATGAGTAAGTGTACACTAAATGGGCTGATGGTCAATTGTCCAAGAGCGCAGTTAATTGGATGCAGCACGTGGAACGAGACATGTTGCATTTCAATACTTATGCGATCCCACGACTGTGCGGCTCATATTATATTTACAAATATGTATAGAGCCGACGCTAGGATAAACACTGATAGAACCGACTACAGGCCAGTCAGAGCCCACTGTACAATTTAAAGTAAAAATCATAATAATTCAAATCTTGTATTTGTAATTTGAAAATTTTGTGTTTTGGTTTTTATAATTTCATGATCCAAGTTCCCATTAAGAAGAAAAGTCCTGTTTTTTTCTTTCCCTCAGCTTTCACTGAGTGTGATATTTTGAGTGCACATCCCTTTTTAAAATTTATTAACTTCATTCGCATGTGCCATTAGTACGGATATCATCATTTCAGTCATTCTGCATATTTTTCCGGCCATTGTCAGCGAAGTAATCTTGTTAAAACGAGACACTGTTCATCCTGTTCTCTCAGATGCGATGTGAAGTTACACGAGCCAGTCAGCCATTTGGATGGATTTTGACTCTTTATTTAAGAAATCAAGTCAGTCCCTCTTATGTCAAGCGAATAAATGCAATTCAACACTGCATTACCTGTTGTTCTCGCTAGGAATATGGTATCTCTGTCTCGCTGCCTGTAAAAGGACGCTCCTTTAGAGGAGCAAAGCCTTATTGTGGCCTTATCGCTCGGGGCCGTCTGGCTTTAAGTCAAGCCGAGGTCCAGAAGGTGAAATGAGTTTGGCAACCTCAATGAGCAAAACACACATCCTGGTGCTGTTAGAGGGATAAAGAGAGGCAAAATTGACTGCATAAGCAAGACAGATAGAGTTTCACTGTCACTACTCTCTCCATTTCTCTCCCTCTCTCTCCGTCAGTGCACATTGGTCTTTTAGAGACTTCAAACACTTCACTGGCAATCATTTCTCAATGAGACCCAAAGGAGGTTGGGTTTAATGGCTTGCCAAAACCATCCGGCGCCCATTTTGTCCCTCCGTAATCCTGCACCGTTTTGCATCATGAGTAGACAAGGAGTGGGACCAGGGTGACCTCCTCTTCATCCGAGCCTTCCTCACGTTCACCTTCTCTACACGTCTGGTCTCATCCTTTTCCCTCTACTTCTCTCCTAGAGCACCGTTCTTGATCATTTTCCCTTTTAGCCTGCCTCCAAAAAAAAAAAAAAAAAAAATACCACTTTGATCTTCTGGCATAAACGGACCGCAATTGATACCTAATATCATAAATGAGCCTCTTTTCCGGCTCATTAGATGTCATGAAGCAGACGATGCATACGTTCACCCACTCAGAACGCTTAGCACAATCACCAGCGGCCATCCTCAGACCACCAGTCATCTTCCTTCTCTCTCTCTCTCTCTCTCGCTTTGTTAATGATGGATGATGAGCATCGCTGCCGCCGCAATCAGAGGTGATCTTCAGCGTGGTCGTGACCACACACGCTGGGGCATTTTAGTCGAGTGCTTCTCCTCTCATTCGGTCCATCTGGTGAAACCAGAACCCATGCCTGGGCAATCATTTTAGGATTAGTTTGAGGGGGGGGGAGGGGAGAATCATTATATCCTTAACCTGTGCTAAGAGCCTGGCTTACGGACTACAAAGCGCAGCTGAGTGCCGGCTAAACGACGGACTAATACTGTGTGAACAGGACATGTAGGATGTTGAGGGAGAAGTCAAGATCCTGAGATACACACTCGTCAGGCAGGAAGTATACAGTGGACATTTAAGGAGCCATCGGGATGACGAGGTGTTTTACAAATACAAATCACAGACTCAGGTTTTGGAATATCTTTGGATTGGGGAAAAAAAGAAGAAAAAAAAAAAAAGCACATATGCAAAATGGTCAAACTTTCTCGCAAATGTATAATAGTTTGGAGAATTTCTTCAGCTGCAAGAATTTGTTCCCTCATCTTGGAATTAAGATGAGAAAAAAAAAAAAATCAAGAGACAATTCTAAAGTCTGTCTGGTCAGAAGGTGTTGATTCTTTTTCTGTCTTTTTCAGCAGCTCTTACTGACAGTAATTTTTCCCCATCTTATTGCTTCTGTGGTAACTTGCGCAATCTATAATTGCTGACATGAAGGTTTCTGTGCAGAGACGCACTGTGTAGTCATTTGTTAAAAGGAGTTTCCTGATTAAGCTCTTTGTAAGAGGTGAAGGCTGTAACTACAGTAATCATAACCTCTTTATGCTTTCTTTGTAACATTTACTCTCTGTAAGTGGAGTGTTTCCTTCATCTAGAGAGAGAGAAAGAGAGATGCTAGTGAGGGATCGAGTGTTAATACAGTAGCTGCTAGAACACAAGTTATAACCAGAACTTTGAATGCAACTATAAACGAATATATAATCCACAATCTGACCTTTATGTGTTGGAAAACAGAGAAAAAAAAAATCAGCCATATTTTTCCTATAAAAGTACACTTAGGTTTCACTCCTTACTCATTTACCTTAATTTTTTGTTCAATTTTTTTTTTGATTGAAGTGTATATTGTGAATAATTCGCACTAGCGTACAGTAAGTACCCGCTGTTGACGGGAAAAGAGTTTGTTGAAATATTTAAAAGGTTAAAGCTAAAAATAAGCTGATGAGCTTTAATGTAATTAGTGATAATATGTCGTACATGTCTGCCATATGTAATGTAAACGTATGTAATGTTATATGGTTGAGTATCACTCACCTAACTTACTTGACGCAGTAAGCGCTTTCATCAAAGAAGTACGCGAGTCACAAAATTTCACAATTTTTTTTTTCCACACAAATTTCACGCCAATTGATAGGAGAAGCGTAACTACATCAAGTTTGTGATTAATTGATCTCATCGTTAATATCACTTTCAATTAATCCTTTTAGTGCGATATTTATGTATGTAAACATGTAAACATGAAAGGCGCATGATTATTCATACTGCCAAAGTTTCCTTAAATTCCGTCCAGTGGTCGATTTAAGCCACGCCCACAGATGCTCGTAATTTCACTTCTACTCAACATTTTGACTTTGTTCATGGAGCATCTTTGGTTTATTTTAAGACTAATACAACAGTACTAACAAAGGTTTATTAAATTCTGTAGAGCCAGTTTTGCATGATGCTGTGACAAAATCTGGCTGGACAGATATACAGATATACAGACAGAAAAAAATTCTGTTTTTGAGACTGGTTCCGGGTCCTCCAATGTATGAAATTTCTTTTATTTATATAGATCATTAACAATCAGGTGCATGACTATACTGAGATAGTATGTTGTAATGTACGAATATAAACGTGGATTAAAGGACCAATTTTATACATAAAATATCTAACACACAACTTTATGGAACATTCCTATGCAACAAAAAGAAAAGATGCACAAACATGCTTTGATGCCTATTCATTGGTTACGCCTCAAACCCCACCGGCCCCGCCCTGCCTCCCCAAGTATAAAACATGAAAATTTTTATCACCTTAGTGTTCCATCCTGCGCTGCAACTCATTCAGGCAACTCGAGAGTGAAAGGAGCGTCTCCCCTTGTGCTATAAACAGTCGTCATCATTAGGTGCGCTAAGTGCAGTGTTTATCAACTGAGATTACGGACTCCATCAGAAAGAGCAGAATGCCAGTCGGGGACGGCTGAAGCGCTGCAGGATTTCAAAGGAAGGACAGAGACTTCATTTAAAAAAAAAAAAAAAAGGATGCTTCAGAAGGCAAATAAATAAATAAATATGATAAACACAGTGTGCACACATGAAAGGTAACTTGTTTAAAAGAAATCTTCAAGAGCCTCCACAGCAGGATAAACACGTTTGCTATAGGCCCGACACGTTTTTAAACCAGATTTCCACAATTGTCTGTATACGCGGGTGGAGAGGGAGACTACAGGGAGCGGAAAAAAACCAGAGACAGAAATGGCGGGGGCATAATAAACGTCGTATTGTGAAATCTTTACCTACAAAGCAGTCTCCTTCCATGCAAATGAGTCTCCAGCTCCCTGTTGATAGGGATCTGTTTGATGGGCCACATGCTGAATATGAAGCGGCTAATTCCCTTATTAGTATTCTACATGGCTGATTGGCAACGAGTGGAGAAAGACTGGGCTCAAGGCGCTCACGCTTTTTTTTTTTTTTTTGGTGGGGGGGACAAAAAAAAAAAAAAAAAAAGCAGTATTGATTTGTTTAATAGTGTCAGTGAGTCAAAAATCACAAATCTCCAGTTGATTGTTTAGGAGGGCTGTTAGTGGGGCAACAGATGCCCCTGGTTTAATTAATAACTCATTACAGAGATGTGATTATATGCTTGAGCTACTAATAAGCACCGTCAGTTTAACGCAGCCAGGAGAAAAGGTGTTTTGACAACGGAGTCAGCGGAGGAAGAGGAAGCGGAGGATGTGCTCGAGTGCCTGTTTGTCTTGCGTGATGTCTTTGTTTGTTTTATTGTGCTGATCCTCGATCCCTTACTTTGACAGATTCTAGTGGAACTGCAAATTTGCTCGTTTTAGCACAATGAATAAAAGGAGCAGCGATTAACCATTAGACCCAGTGAAGACTCCCAATCTGATAAACGGGCCTGCCAGTTACGGCAACATTTATGCAAAACTGGGGAATGAAGAATATGAGAGAGAGAGAGAGGGAGAGAGAGAGAGAGATTCTGTCTGACACACTTCTACAGACATGCCAACCTGGTACAAAATATTGCTCAAAATATCTTAACAGCGCAATCTTCACTCCCTGCTCCACAATGAAAAATGGCAGAGGAGTCAAACATATGATTCTGGAATGATTAACTCTGACACCCACTAGACCGTCCCGCCTCTGTTCCCCCAGTAATCATTTGTTCAGTGATCTCATCTCATCGTTGTTTTCCCCTGTTAGAATGATGCACCTTAACCTCTCTCAGAGGTCACAAATTGAGAATGTTTAAAGTTCATTAACATGAAATAGAATCTATCGATGTCACCATATAGAAAAATGATTGTGGAGGCAAAGCCATCACAAGTGTATGTGGTTTCGTCCCAAACTGCTGACACAAAGCTGGAAGCACATGATTGTGCACGATGTCTCCGTATACTGTAGCATGTGAAGTTTCCTACGTTTGAGCGATGAGGCCCAGAAGTACGGATTGGTACAAATAATTAACAGCAAGGCGGAGTGACGCAGTCGGATGCGCAAGTGTTTATTTCCTCATACCGCAGAAATTAACCAATTTGAAATTTAATAACAAACGACATTTATTACTGCAAGGTCCATTATGAACCATCTACTGTACCTTCTGAGTGTTTTCAGATATATAAGACCATATTTCATAATACTTAATGCCCCTTATCTCCTGATCCATGCTTGGTTTTTTCTGTAAATATGCATACAAAATTGTTTTGTTTTTTCCAGATAAAATTAAACATTTGCTAAATACAATTTCATGCCCTTTTATGTCGTGTCTGTAACGTTTTTGAAGTCAAAAATCTAAATTATCTTAATTTTCATTCAGTTGAAACTTGGCCAATTTAGATTTCACATGAAAAGACATAAACCGAAAAAAGTGTATTATTTTAAAAAGCTAAATTGTTAAGATACTGCAACATTAAATTGACATGGTTACGGACACTACGGATTTTTTGCTTTTTTACAAAAAACCTACTTTTTTACGGGTCAAATGCTTCTTGATGCTTACACCAATTTTAATATTAATACTCGGAGAAATATGAATAATTTGCGTTTTAAATTATTATTGTTGGAAGCGAGACAGTATAACGGTGAAAAATGTACATTTTTGAGGCACATATAAAATCATCTCTCCAAAACGGTTGAAGTTAGCGGCTTGAAATTTTTAGGGAGTCGAGATTGTGCACGTCCATGTTGCATAAACTTCAGAAGTAGTTACCATGGCACATATTTTCTGTATTATATGTATAACATAATAAAATAAAATAAAAAATCTGCACCAACTATGTGTTTGGCTGATGATGTTTTTTGCACATTCAATTTATATTTCTATATAGAACTTTTTGAGAGTTTCGTCAAGATTCAAGACATCTCACTTGAAAATAGACGAGATCGAGAAAAAATAAATACATTTTTTAAACCGTATTATATTTTGACTCCACACCGGACTTCCCAGGACTCCTCATTATTCGTCTCTTGGCCGCGACCGTACAGATTCCTCCCTGTGCATCTCATGTGTGTTGCGCAACTTCTACTTAAATCTACTTAAAAGCAGAACAAGAGCAGTGATTATAGAGCCTGTTTAACGTCAAGCATATTTCATCCGAAGTGTAAACTCAGTGACTTGCTTGGCTTGGCAGTCGCCGTTATTGTTATTATCTCTAATTCTTAATGGGCACTAAAGCGGAAAAATACGGATCTGCACTTTGGGCAGAAATAGGAGTCTCTCTCGCGCTCTCTTTTGTCTGCTAAAGCTGGCCCATTTGCCTGCGCTGTTATGGAGTTAAGGACTCAAACTCTCTCTCTCTCACACACACACACACACACACACACACACCTCTCCCCTCCCTCCATTTTATTCTCTCTGACAGGATTAGCTGCTCTGCAGTGTTAAAAATACATTAAGTGGACCTTTGCAGGGCACTTATTATGCTCGATTATGCAGCTGGAATGGGGAAGGTAGGCCGTGTTTGTAGTTAAATAACTTCTCAGATGCCTTTTTCCTTTCTTTTTTTTTTTTCTTTCTCCCTCCTCATCCTCCTCTGCCACCTCCTCCCCTTTTTTCTTTCCTTCTCATTTTTTTTTTAAGCGACCATCTTCAAAGACTAAAAGGGTCACCGGCTCTGTCCCAAGGCTAAGATTGATTTCTACCCGCCCTTCCTTTGTTCCTGTAGTTTTTTAAAAAGCAGGCAGGTCCAGCTAAATTAGTTTGTCTGTGTTATTAATGGAAGGGCCAATTAAAATCCCATAAAGTGGCGGGCGAGGCAAAACAACAGCTACAGAGCTTCCTGGGTCGCTTACATGGTCATGAGGAGGAAAGAAAGAGGGGAAAAAAAAAATAAAAGATCCCGCGGTCAAATATGGACAGGATTAGATTCCCGGCTTGCCGCTGTGCCAGGTTATAGGTACGTATGACGCAAATTGAAGCGAATTTACGAGCCGGCTATCTCTCAAACACCCCCCCCCCACCCCCACCACCCGATCCCCCCGCTGTGCCTGATTAGCACACGTCATGCTGCAAGGCATTCTGGGATGTACACGGGTCAGGTCGAAATGTAACATCTTCATCAGCCCCCTCCTCCTCCTCCTCCTCCTGCCATCGTGGTGTTTAGACAGCTGTGAGCAAACGGGTCCGAGAGTGTTTCGATTTAAAACAAGCGGACAATTCAGCTGGCTCAGATGAGCTTATAAATTCGAAGCATTTAAAATATTACTTTAGAAGAAAATGGAAGCCAAGGAACTGAAATGGATTATAAATACGGTCGATTTAAAATGTATAGACAAACTATGAATTATTGATTTCAAGATTATACATGTGCCGTAATCAGAATGTGTTTACACAAGAGCAAACAGTCACATTAAATATTGATTATATTGTATACCATAGTAATGTTTTTTTTTATAGCCAAAAAAAAAAAAAAAAAAAACTTTACATTTAAATTATTTACATCAATACTTATTTTATTTTGTTTGAATTATATAATCTCTTATAAACACCATCTGTCCTTCAAACATTTGATTTGTTTTTAACCGTGCATATTTAATGTCAAAATTCTCATCTACCAACAAAAGTTAGCAAGTTTGCTTACTTTTTCCCAACAAAATTATCCTCACTCAGTGCTCAATATCAAAATATTTTTCTGATTGGAAGGGTTTTCTTTTACAAATCAACCTGCTCTGTTGGTGATAACTTTGACGGCTTGAGAGCTTGATTTGGTGCTGCAAAACTTTGTCACATCATTATCAAAGGAAGAAGTCAGTCTAAAGTCACGGTCACGCGCTGAAGCGCAATGCGATTTTGAAGTACAGGAGTTTAGTCCTTCTGCACTCGGTAACCCTTTACGCTTTAGCTGTTCGGCTTAAATCATGTAATTCAGTAACTGTGTGTGCAAAAAAAAAAAAAAAAAAAAAAACCCCCACCACACTTCTGCATCTGCTGATACTGAAATTCTTTAACGCTAACACGGCTTCACCGCACCGCTCCATTACTGATTATTTCTCTTTAGCAGCACGTCCCAAAGTATTAAACTAAATGCTGCATTTCGAGCACACAGTCTGATTTTGCTTCTGCACATCTGGTCACTTTCCAAGTCCTGGGTCCACCTTCCTGAGCCCCCCCCCGAATAAAAACGTACCAGTGGTTACCATTTAACACCTGTTCGGCCTAATTTCCATTCAGGGGGACGCGATGGATTTCAAATCATTTATCACTTCCTAAAGTGCTTCCACATGCGCGTCCACCTCGTCCCTGCCTCCGGCCAAACTTTTCCAAATGTATTAAAATTCAGTTGGGCCCAAAGAAGTTCAGACACTGATGTTTCATTGTGGTGATGTCTGGTAATTATTAGGCCAAATTACGGGTCCGGGTCCCCCTGCTTGTGCCTTGACAAGCTGGACTCCATGTTATAAAGGTACTGGGTGAAGGGGTGGGGGGGGGGGGGGGGTGAGCGCTTATTGGGTCTCTTGGTGTTTTAAATGAGCTTTCCTCTACTGGGGTGTCAGTCACGGGCCTCAACAAATCGCCACCGTGGACACCTCAGAGTTTAGGGATCGCCAAGGTCCTATTGCGGCCTGGAGTGGAAGCAGTACCGGTCAAACGACTGTCACAGGTGCTGCGCTGAGAATCGGTGGACGAGTTTCGGGAATGTGACGACAAATGTGGTCACGCAATCATTTCAATGCGCGTTTTTTCTGCTGAAGAAAGAATAATTGTGTTCAAATGAGTATCCTGATTTTAGATCACTATCAGCAAACCAACAGAGTAACTTACAAAAAATTACAAATTTTTTTTTTTTATGAAGTAATATCAAATTTACATAGCTGAACATCTACAAGAACACATCTGCATGTAAAAACAAACACTTAACTCTTATAAAACAGTAGAATTATGAGTCAAGCAAAACTACACTCTAAACCTAATTAAAACTTAGAACCCCCACGTTTGTTGTTTACCAGATAGGTTTTTAACATATTTGCTTTCTTATAAAAAAAAAAAGAAGAAAACAAAAAGCATGAAACAAAAAAAAAAAAAAAAAAAAAAAGCAATTGTTTGAAAGTGTACTGTAAGTGTTCTTAATTAAAGCCCGGCTGTGAAAATGTGTGCTAATCAGATACGCTTAATAACAAAGTCCACAAAATTCCTAATTAGAATTTCATTAAAAGGTACCGCTTTATCGTCAAAGGAAATCGTAACCTTTAAAAATGCTTTCAGGAAGGCACGCTGCTTCTTTAACTGGGCGGAAAAAAGGGAAGGAATTCGCGCCGTTTGATGCGATATCTCATTTAGAATTCATGCTAAATTGAGGCGTTTAAATTTGCCATTGTTTTGAACATAATTTATCAGACTAATTAACAGCGGTTATGGCTCGGGTTGGTCGTCTGACTGAACGCTGCTTCATACAACCTTCTGCTCCTCAACAAACCCCCCCCATCCCCCCTCATTATAAAAAAAAAAAGTGGACAAGGTTCTTTTGATTGCATTACAGGATTATCTTAATGACGAGTTGACCCTAGAAAGTTGCAAATACAGCTTTCCTGGTAGCATTACACAAGACACTAATCCTTGCACAGATTGTAACTAGAAAACTATTAACTTTTTTAAAAATTATTATTGTATTACCCTGAATCTACTGCTAAATGAATTAGTGCATTAAAACAGGTGATTTGACAACTTCATTTAGCAAATTTGTGTAAATTGTTCGCATGCACACATATATTATAGTCCGTCTGTAGGCATCACTACTAATTGTTGATATGGGGATATTTTGGGTGAGGAAACGTATAGAAGAAGATCTCAGTGTCAGCATCAGTAACCGTCCAAGGAAGAGATGAACTTCAAACACCACTGTGCATTTGATGTACAGCAAAAATATATATACAGTACGTAGAGCTGAGTAAACCAAAATAGATTACGATATTAAAGTAGATTTATTTCTTAATCAACTAATTTGAAAACAAATTTAAGTAATAGATCTGAACTTTGCTGTTCACAAACTGTTGACTGCATTCCTACCAATTGTGATGACTTTGGATTTCATTTAACACATGGATGGTTCTAACACACCCTGTTAATTGACAAAAAAAAAAAAAAAAGATGACTCCATTAGTACAGTCCTCTGCATTCTATCAGGATGAGCAACATGAACCTTTACTTAATAATAATAATAAAAAAAGGTATAATAAAACAATTTTTCACTCATGATAGATTAAACAGAAAAGGTTTGATTGTAGGGTTTGGATGCCAGGCGTCAGTGTTGCCAAATACACCATGATCCTTAGAGCTTTTACAGAGAATGATGAGTAAAAATGTGACATTGCAATGTACAGAGGTCTGGATTAAAAAATAAATAAATAAATAAATAAATAAATAAACAAACCATGCCTGGATTGGATGTTGGACAGAAAATATAACTCAGGATAACGCTGATGTGCTCATGGATGGAACGGCACAAAAGGAGATCTGAAAATTGGAGACGTGACCTCTAATAAAGGGCGATGCATACGAGCACGGTGCTAAAACAGAAAACACAGCGGTCTCAATAATAAGAGCTCCCACTGCAGCCTGCTATCACGTTCATTAACACAAGCTGTAACGAGGCAGCAAGTGGTTGTTTGGGCCAGCGGGGGAGCGTCAACACATGCCGCACATCAACCGTCCACTACAATTCAAGGCCCCATTAAGTTAATTACCACTATCTCATGCAGCAAGGCACGCTGGGAAGGCAGCCATTTGATTTGCCCTGCGGGCATCTTAACAGTCTTAGCCTCAGAAACGCTGATCACTTTTCTTACTGTGGAATAAATGAGCACTGGACTCAATTTAGATGAAGAAAATCTTGGACTTGTTGATCAAGGAAATAAATGAATAGGTGTGAAAGCGGATAACAGCCACAGATGCTATAAAAAAAAAAAAAGGGAAATCTGAATTTCCAAATTTACAATACAGCACATTCTTATTGCCACAAATAAAATACAAGAAGTAACTCACTGAGCTCATAGTTATTACTCTACATGTGCAAACACTGAATTTAACATAACCTGAAAAAGTATGTTTTTATATTCAACCTTTTTTTGCACATAATCACACAGTCTTGAGTCAAGCACCAGGCTTTTTATATATATAAAGTATAACCTTTTGAACCAGGGAAATCATGTCGGGGGGGAGATGGGAGGTGGTCGAGGAAAGACTAATGAGACAATTTAATGAGTCTTATTACGGCACTGGTGCTCTGAAGATTAGCAGAAAAGGAAGAGGTCAAGATTATTAGATTTACTGCCATATAACCAGGTTCACTGATATGAAAAAAGTCAGGCTGTGATTTGATTTTAGTTGCCAATGCTCCGACTTAACTCTCATTAACGTATAGACAATGCAACAGACAGATTTACAGCATTTAAATACAGCTTTAGATTTAGGTGGCCAACAAGCCCGAGGTGACAATGGTGAGAAAAGTGAGCTGGGATGACATGAAGAGAGGGAGCCCATCATCTTCTGAGTGACATCTGGATAGTGGGATTGCCAACCATTACACTATACAGGTGCAGAAGAAGTTACGACATAGTTAGAATGTTTGGTATGAGTAAATGTGAATGAGGGTCTTTAGAAAAGAACATCAGAGGGTGTTAATTACAGCAGTAGTTTTGTTTTTATCTGCGGATATACTCCTGGCTATATGACTGTCTCATGGAAGGGACGAGCAAGTGTTCACATACAATCACAAACACACCAGAGTACCTACCACTGGATTCTATTTTTCAGAATGATTGCTTATTTGTGCACAATGTGAGAACGGTTTAAAGCACCTCAACAAATTGATTTCACAAAAAATTTGAATGAAAGTAGAATCAGAGCGGTAGCTCGGCATACGAACGCCCCGCCATCAGGATTATAGCCTTAAGGACTGAGATTTTGCAAGAAAGAAAGAAGCACTTTTGGTAGACGAAATGAACCGAACCATTTTTGCATTTTGTGCGAGATTTAGTGAAGACACAGCACCATGCGTTCCAACAATGTTTGCAAAGGTGGTAGCAAGAAGAAAAGGGAGCCGCTCTCAGTTTGGTGTTTAAAACAGCCGGTGCCGAGAAGAATCATAAACTAAGGTTAAGTGAGGGTTAATGTCAATTTCATATTTGACATGTCTTTTCTACTTGTTTTAATTGTATTTAAATGCAAGAATATAATTATAGTTGTAATGTTGGTCAAATTTCTGGATGGCTGGAACGGATTATCTGCATTTACATTATTTTCTATGGGAAAATGCATTTCGCAGTACGAATTGTCGCCTTAAGAACTCACATCTGGAACGGATTAAATTCGTAAGCCTGTGTAACACTGTATTTCCTTCAATGCTTCCCATCATCTCAATTATCCTAACTAGTCTTTCACTTAAAAAAAAATAAAATAAATAAAATTCTCCTGCATTTGTGTTCGACGTGCTCTCAGTCAGTGTTTATCCCTCTTTGTTTTCAGGTCATGATTAAAGGCTGTGTTCAAGATGTTTCTACAGATGAAGAAATATGAATGGAATTTTTCGGCTCACAGCACGTGCGTAACTTTCTTATGCGCATACAGTAGTTGTTAGTTACAGTATGAGGTGGCTGGACAACGTGAACGCTCCAAGCGCCGCTGCAAGCAGCACCATCCAGTTTATCCTGCGTGTCTTACAACAGGCCTTAATGGAGCCCTTCATCCTGGTAGACAGTCAGGAAACGCAGCACTCGCCCAATACTGTAGCTCACGTATCTGGTTTTGAAATGAAAGATTATAGAACCTAAAAACAATCATCATACGGTGCAGGAAATACTCTTGTTGCTGATGCGTTATCTAAAAATACTCTAATGAGTCCTGTTGTTTCTCCTAAGAAAACCAATCCTAATGATACTGCGGTGAGACAAGGAGCGAGAAAGGACACAGGTAGGAGAGAGAGAGAGAGAGAAAGAGAAATAAGAAGCCGGAGACTGAGGAAAGGGGAAAAAAAAACATTAATTATTAGCCCCAGTGGGATCTCTTACCCAGCCTCTAGCTTGGACAACACCAATTAATACGGCAATTATTCTCTCGGCCTGTAGCGAGGGGAGGGACCAAGCAGATTACTCATCTCTCCACAAACCCCTGTTATTACACACTGAAGATACAGAGATTCTCACATGGAGGGTAATTATTTAGTGTGCAGATTTCTACTAACGCCCAGCCGCTCCCGATTTAATAGGCAGTTCTTGGTTTTTCAAGGTGGATAATGAGACGGAGATTATAGATGCTTGACATGGTGTGTCTTCCGAGGGTCTACTGTACACTCTGCACTTTAACACTCATTACTACCATATTCTGGTTCACACTACCAGGTGTGTGTGCACATGGCGCTACACGGACACCCTGCTGTCTCGGCTTTCGGTCTCTCCTCTCCAATTAGTGGACTAGCATTAGCCGTATATCCACTTTGTCAAACGATATGTGCATTACATGCCAAGAGGTCCATGGCCGACATCTTACCTGCTTTCTGGCATCGTACTGTACAAACCCAGTGTTTACATGACAGATCCATCATAGCTAGCTGGTGTTTTAGCTACTGGAGGTTTTTTTGTTCGTTGGTAGGAATAGCTAATTCAGCGCTACTTTACAGCTTAAACAGATAACTTACTAGCCTCTTATTTGCAAGTGTAATTTGTTAGACTTGGCTAACTACGCAGCTAATTAATGCATTTCACAAAAAAAAAAAAAAAAAAAAAAAAAGTATTGTAGCATGGTTCATAGTTACACCTGAAAATTTAAATAAAGTGCCTCAAGCGTGTTATGATTTTATAGTTTGACTGGAAGATTTGAAAACACGATGCGTCCATTACATTGTCGTCTAGTGTCTCACGATTAGACGGCTGTAAAAACAGCAACGCATGGTGCGTGTCTGTTTCCTCGCAGAACTTAAAGGCTTTCTTCGTGCAGCACTTCACTACATCCTCACACCCTGCTGCACAATGCGGTATAATCAGCTCGCGGTGATCTTTTCGAGGTGGCTGATGTGAGGAAATGAGACTCGGTGGATTGCGGAGGGCAAGGGCTGCTGGTTTGGACCACAGCTGGGACACCGGGTGGGGGGGGGTTAGGCTGCCTATCAGCAGCGTGCAGGTGCCAATATCCATCCCTTCTCTTCAGTTAGGCGGTAATAAGTGACGTGCGAGTCCTTAACGCAGCGCTACTACAAGCACTCGGTCCTCTTCAAAAGGTACCGCTTATTGTACATTGGATCGTACCGGTTCATCCAAGTTATACAATTTCATCTCCAGCGTAATCATCAGTAGGTTCTCCAAACACACAAACACAACACAAACATACCCACAATCCCGCTCTTTTTACTGCTATTTTTAAATCCCCTGTCCTTGTCTTGGCTTTGTGAGTGCATCTTTTAGCACGGCACTGCTCTTCCTCTCAGCCAGTGTAAAATCACATCTGACAGCCAATGAAAACCCAGCGGATGCTTGCATGTTATCTTGACACGGCCATGGTAAGCTGGCGCTACTGATGCTAAACGGCCTTCGTAAGCCTTTTAAAAGCCATCCATGCTGCCTAATGTGGACTCTTGGGGGGGGGGGGGTGTGTTTGGGTTTATACATTTACTCCATGTTTTGGGAAAAGGGAGCGGTTCCCTTTTCAGTCTGACAATGGACTGAGGATGAATTTATTTGAACCTGCACATGATTGAATGGCATTTAGTCTAATGCTTACAAGGCAATACTATTAGCGTACAAGGTTTCTCAGCTTCGTGCTAAAATCCGACTTACCTTTGGACTTGTACAGTACAGTATATGGGGTTAGATACTTGATATACCTGCGTGTGGGCCTTTCAAGAGTTATAACTTTATTGTAGAGTTATGAGTTAATATTGAAATTTTATCTCCTTCTAAATAACTATAGTGAAAACTCATATTTTTTGTAAATATATTAATAAGTTATCGTATCCATAGTAACACTGTATCAAGCAGAGGGACATGTATTAGTGAAAAATGACTTCAAGTTTTGTCAGAATTTTTATTTTTATTTTTCTGGCATAAGGAAAATAAAAGAGGGGGATTTGCACCTTCTGGTTTCTTTTTACCAGGACAAATTATACTTTGTGTATTATAGGTTTTAATAAATAGGAGGAAAAGAGAGGCAGCTGACAGAAAGACTTGATTATACTGTATGTACTACCGTGATTCCTGTTTGTTCCACAGCATTAAAAAGTGTATGCGTGTGAATACATGTGCACATGGTGCATAAAAAAAAAAAGGTCAATCACTTTTAGCTTTAAGGCACACAACGTCATGGCTGTTACATGTGAAATCATTCCTAATACTCCCAGAAGATATATACATATATACACATGTATAAACACACTATACACACAGTATACAGGTGTGTGTGTGTGTATAAAAATGTATAATTTTTGTTTTATTTGGTATACCTTTGCATTTATTTCTGTCCAGAGTCACAATTTCTAGTACTTGTATTGATGATGGGAGAGTCAGACCACTACGCAAAGTCTTCTCCAGCACATCTTAAAGAGTCTCAAAGAGATTCGGGCCTGGACGCTGCGGTGGTCATTCTGTGTGTGAACCACGCTTTCACAATTAAGTCCGGTGAACCCTGGCATCATCTTGGAGTATGGACGCTCTAGAAGGGAAGAAAAAAATCCAGTGACGGAAATAACCTGGTCATTCAGTACATTCAGATAAGTCAGTCTGATATAATTTTTTGGGAGCATAATATTTCTGACTCTAGACATACTGTAACTCCGCCCCCTCAGGCTTGTACGGTAGACACTCGTCATGATGGGTGCATCACTTCATCTGTCTCTGTTCTCACCCTGATGTAAATCAGGACTAATCAGGGCACATGACCTTTTGTAATCGTGCTACAGTCCATTCTTCATATTCGCTAGCAAATTGAAGCCATTTCATTTTCCTGATATGTGGTTTTCTTAAAGCTACACAACTGTTTAGTCGCAGTCTCTTGAAATGAAATGCTCTTACTTTAAATACAGCCGAGTCTTCTATTTCTTCTCCTGTGATTTGATTTAAGCGTTTAAGTGATCTTCCATCAGAAGCATTCAGGATGTTTTTCCGACCACAGTTCTTCCTCAGACATGAAGGGTTTTCTCCTTAGTTGCTTTCTTTGCTTGATTCAGGCCAATAATATGACCCTTCTGAAATGGATTAACTTCTTTGCCACGACTACAGGATATGACATGTTTTTTTTTTTTTTTTTAAAGAAATGAGAAGGTACTCAGTGGATCAGTTAGGGTTAAATAACTTAATTATCAAATGGAAGGCTCTTAACTATTAACTATTTACTTAGTTAAATCCGCATGGTGACTCTCCTGGTCAGGCAGTGTGTGTACATATTATACACACACACACACACACACACACACACACACACACACACACAAGTATGTATGTTTTATATACTACACGCTAAAAAACACTTTTAACCCAGCAAGATGGGTAAAATATTCTATCCAAATGCTACATCATATTTAACTATAATGCTGGGTTAATTCTACCACATAAATTGGTCACATGTTCTACCCAGAACTATTCTACTCTACCCATTCTATTAACTGGAATGTTGGGTTAATTCTACCTCACAAATAGGTTATTATTATTTTTATGTTTTACATGTCTATGGGTAAAACAGTTTAAACAGTTACATTTCTTTGATATACTGGTCTATTACCAAAAAAATAAAAAAGTAAATCCACATTTTGAAAACCATACATATATGCAATAAACACCCAATTAGATGTACAAATCATAGAAAAAGTATTTATTTTTCAGCAGTGACATCATTACGATACATTACTCAGAAGCACTAATGATTAAACAAAAATGACCCAATTCATTGTAAATAACCCAGAAAAAAAATGAGCCAACAGAGTCAACCCAGCGTTTGGGTAGTAAAAATAACCCAGTGTGTAGACTCACACGTGCACCAACTCAAACTTCTGCTTTTATAAAGGTCTGATGATCACACCTGCTGATGATCAGTGAATCCAGGACTGATGACTAGAAGCAGTGTGTTGCAACTTACCCTCTAAAAATCTGTGAAAAAAGGTCTTTGCTGATTCTGTGAGTATTTTGCCACTAAGACCCGCTATGATCAGATAATATTTATGTTTATGCACTTTCCATGTCTTTAAACAGTTTATACTTGTATACTTTATTTCACTGTAACAAAATTCTACATATTGTAGATTTTATATTTTAAATTCTTTCCTATTGGCATTTGCCTCCCTTGTTTCACTTGTGTATTTGACAGATACATTTTTGAAATGTTTTTAAACAAAATAATTAAACAAGGGGGCGCTAACTTTTACACAACTATTTGTCTACCTACCCGGCTACTTACCGTATAATCTTGAACTTAAATCCAGACATTGTGTTATGTCTAGCTGGGTCTATATTACGTTTGATGTCCTTGAGAAGGCAAATACAAAACCGAATCTAAAAGTCTTTTTTTGTGCTTTTAAGGCGACAAGATGAAAGTTTCAAGTTCATTATAGTGACGACACGAAACCAAGCTCTGACCAAAACGCCCAGGCCCCAAAACGTGACCCTCTTGAGTCCTTAAACTCAAATCATTAACTGTTTAAGTTAATAACTACTGAGAATTATTCAGGTTTGAATAATGAATTGTGAAACAATTCATGAAGTAGAAGATTTTTCTAAAAAAAAAAAATAAAAAAATAAAAAAAGTGAACTGTTGACGGCATCTTTCGCCCATTTGAACAAGATGTTTTTTGTTTTGTACTGAAGAGGCTGTTTTTCTTCCTGCAGCGCACCGCCTAGCTGTGGAAGCTTCATTTATTTACAGGGGTGTTGTGTTGCACTCGGCGCCCAGTTACACAAAGGTGGAGAGGAGCCGGGAGACGGAGGCGCTGTCATTGTCACTGCCAGGTGTAGAATAACATCTCTTGAGCAGCTTGTAATTAGAGTGGCAGGTATGTAATGAGGGTGCTAGATTGCCCCGTTGTGCTGTTCGTGCCAAGCTGGATGTGGCTGGAGATGGCCTTCACCACACAACCGCCACTGCCGCGGCTACGCCCAGGGACACCGCTTCAACTGTTCAGCGACCTTTGACCTAAACTTGGGGCATAAGGGATTATGATAAGAACGTGGAGAATAAATAAGTAAGACACACATGGCTTGGTAGGATGACAATTTTTCGCTCACGGAATAATCCAAAAATAAAATCCTCTCAAAGTTTTTCATTCATTTAAGAAGAATTTAATTTCTGGAAGATCCTACTTAGGTTGAGGTTTTAAAACCTGATTCAGCCATCCTGAAAAATCCTCGCATTTTTAGCTTGTGCTCACGCAACGTGTATATCTCGCCCTCTCTCTTAACTTTCTGCCCTCTTGGCAAAATGAAAAACTTCTGTCAGAGTCAGATGGAAATTTATATCAGGTTTGTCAGGCGTGAGCCAAGAACGATCTTACTCGACGTTATTGTGATAAGTTCGGTGCCAGAGATAGAGAAGAAACGAAGGGGAAGAGGGAGGGAAGAAACGTGCCCCGCTCTGCGCTCACCAGATAATTCCGGATAGCCAAGATTCTCCACTTTCCCCTGCGTCAGAAACCTCCCTGACTCTTCAAATGAGAAAATAAAACCCTCCTCATCCACGATCCTGCCCCTTTGCATAATAGTTCCTACGTTACACCACAACCGCGCTCGGTTTTCTCAGGAAAACAATCGATCTCCCTCAAAATAGACTTAAACGTGCTGTCAGAAGGGGCGGGCCGTTAAGCAACCTGGACACAATGGAGGTGGGCAGAAAACGCCATCGAGTTTTTTTTTTTTTTTTTTAACCCCCGCCCTCAACAATGTGGAACATTCCCAACTGCTTCGTAATTACAGAAACACAAAACGCCTTGTCATGAACAAAAACCCTGACATTAGCTGCAGCTGATCTCTAGATATCGCCTTACGTTTAATGACGCCTGAAACCCACGCTCAATGCATACATATATATATATATATATATATTTTTTTTTGGAGGCTAAACAATACCCGTCCGCAATTAAGGTCAGATTAATTATGGATAGAATAAATGTCAGAAAATATGACATGCTATCGATAGCTCCGCTTTAAATTGTCATAGCCATCCGATGAGCCATCAAGTAGTTAGTTGTTCCATCATAAACTGTTAGAGACGTGTGGATTAATATCTCATGAATAAATGAACAGCGAAGCAATTAGTTAAGCAAGGAATTAAAATTACCAGCCTGTTTGGAGCCCAATGTGCCATCAATGATATTTTTTTTAATTCATCTAGAAATGACGTACACTACTCTATAGTTTGGAATCACTTGTAAATTTCTTTGCTTCCGTTTAGTGCTTTATTCTACAACACTGGGGATCTCAAAACTATGCAATAACACCTATAGAATTAGGTAATTATGCAACAACAGTCAGCTGTTATTTTAAGACGGGGAGGTCAGCGGTTCTGGAATAGTTCTTGCAAGAACAGTATTGTGTCGAGTCCATTTGCAAGCACCATAATGTATCAAGCACCATAATGAAACTGGCTCTCATGAAGACCTTCCCAAGAAAGCAAGACCAAAACTTACCTTCAAAGGAGGATATTATTGCATACTTGAGACTAATTCAGCATTAATTTACAAAAATGGAGAAAGAAATAAAAATCAGGGACGACCATGAAGACGTTAGAAAGCGATCCAAACTTTTGAGTGGTAGTGAACATTTTAACTCCATAAACCATGGAACGTCCTTGACACAAGCTAGAGCCACTCATTGTTGCGTTCCAGTAGTCCCTCAACAGGCCGTCTTTCTTTCTTATTTGTATGTTGAACATACAAAATACATAGCTTGTCATGTATCCAAGAAGCTGTAAGCGCAAATCCATCTAAAGTCTTTCTTGTGGTGGAAACAAATTTTCAAGTAGCTGACTCGTCCTATTAATGATAAACATCTTTCAGTCAACACTTTTCTTTCTTTTTTTTTTTTTTACAACACAGAGTTGCTTCTATTGAAATGCCGACATATTAGAACAAGCCCGTTAACATAAATCTTTGATTTGATTTACAGTCAAGTCAAGTCAAGTCGGCTTTTATTGTCATTTCAACCAAATATACTGTCGGTCAGTACACAGTGAAATGAAATAACGTTAACACCAAAAATTAACAAAACTATCAAAGAACTATACAAAAGACAGACAGCAAAAGACAACATAAATAAATAAATATTAATACTTTCTAATAATCAAAATGAAAAACTCAACAAATGTGATATGATTGAGACTTATATCTTATAAATACCAAGTTTGTCAAGTTTATTTGTATTTTATAATCTTGAAGTTTTCAAGGACATCACCTTATCGTAACTGCTGGCTTCTTTTTGTTTTAAAGAAGAAAAATCACCCTACCACTAAGTGTACCTCCTTCAGTGTAGTCTGTGACCGGTAACATTTACATTTTTCTACATTGCAACACCGAGTAAAAAAAAAAAAAAAAAAAAATCAGTAATATTTTCGTAGAAAGTAATATTTCCTTTTGCTTTGAAGACTGCTTTGAAGACTCTGGGCAGTCTCTCAACTAGGTGATCACCTGGAATGATTTTCCAGCAATTCTGATCTCAGTTAGCATGTGTTGAGCACTTGCTGGCCGACATTAGTGTGCAAAGCTGTCAAAGTAAACGGTGTCTAATCTGAAGATTCTTAAATAGGAATGGATTAAAAAATAAATCAAACCTTTAAATGATTAGTCCAACTTTTTGTATTTTAGTGCATCTGCACACCAATGAACAAAGCAAGGTCCATAAAGACATGGATGAGCGAGTTTGGTGTGGAAGGAGAACTTGCCTGGCTTTCAGAGAGTTCCTGACCTGAAAGCCAGCGCCATAAATGAAATCAGAATGCTGAGTAGAAGGTGCGTTATAAAACGTAAAATTCTAAAAGCATGAATACGTCGCAGCATATAGTGCTTTTTCGATCGAGGTGGGCGTGGCTAAATGAGTCAAATCAACACCATAATTTACTGTGTATATAGTAAGAGTATGTGGAAGACAAACAACTAATGCACGTGCAAGGAACTCAAATCCTGACCAAACAGGAACAAAACTGAGACACAGCTTGGCTTACTCAGATTAAAAAAAGGCAAGTGCACTATGAAAACTGAACCTTCAAAGATGTATAGACAGATCATTGTTTGCTTATGTACAAATTTTTTATTTCTTTGTATTAATAAGTTAGCTTTAACATTTAAACTACTTCTATAAAATTCTTTAACCATCAACGACGCATACTAATAATAATAATAAAACGACGCAAATAATAATAATGACACACGCGGTCAAATGGTCATACACCTGTATGCTACTATGTATAACGTATAATGTGTGTCCGCCACGATCACAAGAGAAACTACAAACAGCACCTCGTTCAGGTTCCATCACAGGCCATCGTACAAAGCTGAAGTTATCACGAATCCTCTAAGATTTCAAAATACCAAAAAGGTGTATTAAACCCACAATGCTCTATGAGAGAATGTCAGCGAGGGGGGGCAGGATGTTTGGGGAAAATGTCGAAGGGATTTAACAGCACCTGGCAACCTCTAATATGGATTTGCAAATGGCAGCCAGACTTAAACATAAACAACAGCTAACTCGGATTGTGCCGAAACGCAACGCGCTGCTGCTGGAACGCCAGGAACAAATCACTCCACGTTGAAAAGCTCCATCTCGGATCATGTAGAGGGTGAAGCGTTCGGGGTCAGAGGTCACGTCGGCTGTAATAAGTATGAAAATCAGGCAGTGACTAGCGGTTAATCCACTCGCTATCAGATCCGGCATGACGGTCCACATCACACCAAGGATAAGCCTCGACGGAAAAGTCAGACCTACTTCATGTATAACTAATCACTGCACGCAAACGTGAAATTCATCTCGTGGGTTTTACACTCCAGACATTTCACACACAGTTTATTTATTTTCTCATCTGATTACACAAATCATGTATTTTATTTAAATGTCTACATGTGGGTTTTTTATGTATCATTTTCAGTTAAAATGTTCTCATCTACAACATTTTGTTTTCTTTCTCCCCACATTACATGGGAATTTCACATTTTATACAAGTTTTTTATGTTTACTATATTTTACTTTCACGCTTTTTTTTTTTTTTTTACAATGTTTTATTTTCACATAATTTTCCAATGATTAGTGGCTTATTGTCAAATGTATTTCAACAATATTTGAATATATATCAATGTATTTTTCGTTTACTTTTCACAATCGGTTTTATTATTCTCATAACGTCAACACTTGCTCATGAGAGGAAAAAAAAAGAATACGAATAACAATAACATGAGTGTATAAGTAAGTAATTATACAAGACATTAAATATATTTTGCTTGAACACACTTCATACACAAATCATGCAGAAGAACATCCAGCTTTTTAAATGACCTCACTCGCTTTACTTAATCAAGGCCTGACTATTTACTCACACTTCCTCAATGCTGATGTGTAACGCCACCATCCGAGTGTGTTGGTGTCTGATCAAGGAAACAGTGCCAACTATTGGCAACTTGAATTAAAACCTGGAAATCGCTCTGTCTCTCACTCACACACACACACACACACACACACACACACACACACACACACACACACACAGAGAGTAAAGTGCTCTCGACTTCCACTGAAACCAACATCCACATTTAATCTATAAAAAAATAATAAATAAAAACATATTACTTGATATTTCATTCATAAAAACATATTCATTAGTTCCAGTCACCTAAACTAAATCACTAAAGTGTAATGTGTATGCTTATACAAATTATATTAAATGTAATTATGTTGCATCTTTAATGATTTGACTGCAATCATCAGTATCATCTCCTACAGCATCATCTCCTACAGTATCATCTCCTACAGTATCATCTCCTACAGCATCATCTCCTACAGCATCATCTCTGCCAGCCCTTATAGCTGTAAATCTAATTACTCCATCTTATTCATGTTTCATGTAAGAAAAGTTAATAAAACCAC
>JAAGKR010006074.1:0-45877 GCA_011419295.1 Clarias macrocephalus
TGTGTCCACACCGGTCTTTTCTTTTTTTTTTTTTGCCTATTGTTGTGTATTTTGTCTGTCTAGGCTCCCTTGGTTTTTGTGTGTGTCTGTTTGTGTGTCTCTGTGTCTGGGCATATGTCTATAACTGTGCTTGTGTCTCTGTGTCTGGGAACCTGTATGACTGTCTGTCTGTCTGTCTCTGTCTGTGCCTTTGTGTAGGTCCGTTTTGTGGGTCTGACTCGATTCCTGTCTGTCTGGGCGTCTTTGTGTCTCTGTGTCTCTAACTATTTGCTTGAGTCCGTCTCCCTTTCTCTCTGTATCTGTATGACTGTTTGCTTGGGACTCTGTCTATTTCTCTTTCTTTATGCGCCTTTCTTTATGTGTCTTTGTCTGTCTCCCTGTTTAAGTCTCTTTCCGTGTCTGTGTGTCTCTGCATTTCTGTGTCAGTCCAATCACATGCATGTCTGTCAGTGTGTAATGATTGCCACTATACTGCAGATCACGAATGATCTCTGAACATCCCACTTCTCTGTAATTTCCAGAAGAAGCCAGCGACCTCTGCTGCTGAGTACAAGAAGACAGACGAGCCTCAGCCTGACGTGAAGGACGAAGAAGATGAAGAGAACGAAGACGAGGACAAGGATGAAGAGCCAGGTATTTAGTATGGGTTCAACTAAAGCTCATCTTTAGTTTCAATCCAGAATTCTATCTAAAATTAATTAGACTTCAAGTCCTCTCTCATTAGACTGATGTGTATGAAATACAAAAGAAATTGCTAGTTTATTATGTACATCTCATCATTTAACAGTCATTATAGTAACCTTTATCACCTATAAATATATATCGACTGACTGCAGCAAAGCTGATACTGAACATTTACTGTACACACTCAGTAAGAATAAATCAACAAAGATGACACGTGAAATGAACGAGCTGGTCTTTTCCCTTTAGAGACAAAAGCTGATGCAGAGGAAAGCCCTGCAGAAGCGGCTGCATCAGAGGAAGAGGAAGCAGAGAAACAGGAAGACAAATCAGACGAGGTAGGAGGCGTTGACCTTTTTTTTTTTTTTTAACTAAAAGTTGCACCTTTTTTTCTTTTTTTTTTCCTTTTGATAAGCATGTCCTGTATTTGGTTTAGTTTTCGAATGAGTCATGGGATGTTGTTGTGATGAGCGCTGTCGTAGGGTTGCTAACTAAGCATTCTGAGACTCACACCTCAATTGTATTGTGGAGGGAAAATCATTTCATATCTGAGTGCATTGTTCAGCTAAACGTTTTTTTCCGGATAATGGGTTTTGTGCCGGAATTAAGACTGGAGCTGATTTACTTGGTTTGGTCAAAATTGTTCATGTTCAAAAGTTTGTGTAAAAAAACATGATGAAAAATAATTTGATCGTAGGAGGTCTTGCTATTGGGCAAATACCGCTCCAGATGAACAACAACAAATAACTTTTTTCCATGCCATTATTTATTAAAAAAAAAAAGAAACAAAAATGGAAGGAAAAAAAAAACATGTAGGCAATACCAAGTACCCGCATGATTCAACAGCTTGTAAATCCACCTTTAGAAGCACTAACTTTGAAATAATCGTTTCCTGTATGACTTTATCATTCTTTCACATCATTGTGAGGGGAATTTTGGCTCATTTGCAACATTCTTGACAACATTGCTTCGGGACAAACTTTGCACGGGGCATTAAGGCTAAACAACTCCACTTTGGTCTCATTTGTCCATACCCATTAAGCACGGGCAGAACAGGAAAACTCCATGCACACAGACCCGAGGCAGGAATCAAACCAACCCTGGATGTGCAAGCCGTCCATATTTATACCAGTTGTGCTGTCATGGACTTAACATGCTCAGTGATGCTTGATGCTTGGGTCTGAGATGTAACTCTTGTTTTTTTTTTTTTTTTTTTTTTTATCTGAGCGTGCTGGGACGTCCACTCCTGGGGAGACCGGCAACTGTCTTGAATACTTTTCACCTGTGAAGAGAATAGTCTTTCTCACTGTACAGCTTTGAACTCCAAATTGTTCGAACTTTCCAGATTGATGTGCAGAAACGATTTTCTCTAAGACCATTGTTTGTCTTTCCCTCTTGAAATTGTGTTAACAACCACCTGAATGCTCCAAACCAGCAAACGCCAAAGACATGGGCTCTTAGAGGTCTGCTCACCTGCTGATCATTAATTCAACAAGGGCTGGTGACTAACACCACCTAGCTTCAACCTACCCTCTGAATCCTGTCGAAGCATTAAAGGGATACATAATGATGTGGTGAAAAAGTTACATGATGATGTTCATCTGCGGTTGTATTTGCCTAATGCTAAGACCCTCTATGATCAGATGATTGTTTTACATAAAAACAAACAAAGATTATTTAAAAGAGCAGGTCCTAACTTTTGAACAAGACTTTGGTTAGATAGGAGGATTGTCTTTATAAATGGATTTTTTTTATAATTCTGAACTAACATGGCAAATAATTTGCACCTGCCACATGTTTTGCTGCCTGTGCATGAGTGTGAATAGTTTTACCACCTCAAGTGCAAATATTACATTTTATATAAATTAAAAAAAAAAGTTTATTTAAAAAAAATATATATATTTTTTGGAGTTAAATAAATAACTGAATCAGTGTTCCCTCATCTCTGAACTGAAGAATTCCTCCTTTAGTGCAATAACTATTTCTGATGGACCGCTGACTTCAGGTGACCAGATGGGATACATCATTTGAATCTTGGTATTGACGCTCTGATCCCCAACCTTACTGTAATTTTAATGACCTGAAATAATTAACTGTGATTTAACACTTAATTTAGCTTTTTTGTGGAACGGAAAAACTGACAGATTAATTTAGTCCACACTTGCGATCATTTTACATTTGCATTTACCTACAATTTAAGAACAGGTCCAACATGTTTGACACTGAATGTTCAGAGAATTAAAATAAACAAGAGCAACCAGTTAAAACCGCTTAGCAGACAGAGCAATATCAACCCCGCGGTGCATCTGGTTAAATATATTGAATATAAAAATTTCCACCTGGATCTGTGGTCTGGATTAGACTCAACAAGGATTCTGGCCAAGGGAAGGTCCCCCCCCTGTTTCCTTCTGCTCTGAACATGGTTACGAGCATCACGCCTTGCATTGCTGGCATTATGAGCACAGAGGAGTGAAATAAAGAAAATTAAAATTTTCCCCAGTCTTCACGATTAAAGTTTCTAAAAGCTGAATTCACTGTAGAATTTAGGAATATCAGTTTGTCAGAGGTGGTCATGTGAAAGCAACTCCTCTCCGGTCATCTCTTTACATTAGTGTTTGTAATTCCACTTCTCTCTCACCGTGCACAGGTGCCCAACGTCTTTTGATAAGTAATAAATGACAATGTGAGTGATTAGATGTCTTTTCAACAAATTCTCTTACAGTATGGCGCTCACAGATGCATCAGTAATTGTATTTTAAAGTGGTTCCGTTTTTTTTTTTTTATTTATTTATTTTAACCTGTATTTTCCCTTTTTTTTTTTTTTGCTCTAAATGTTGTAAAGCTCTGAGTGTTTTCTCAGAGGTTGATGCAAGATAGTCATGTTTGCAAGCAATGAACGCAATTCCCCATGCACATCTTGTGCAATACCTGAATCTGAGCAGAAGTGCTGCCAATTTACAGAATAGCTTTTGACTTTATCCCCTCTCGTCTGTTATGTTGATATTAGTTTCCAAAGGGAGAAGAACCACACATGCTACTAAATCAAAACTTCTGATGGGAGAAGCTGATTGCATGGTGTTGGCGTATGTGCAAGTCCTATTCTGTATACATCAGGACAAACTCTACCTAAATTCCTGACATGTTACCTGTAATACAAGGGGCGTTCATGTCAAGCCAGGATTTTTCCTGTGAACATGCAGCAAGTGGACTGCTTGACCAATTGAAAAATCGACAGATAGCTTGTTGCCAACATAAGGAAGTGACGCATATCTGTGGAAACTGTATGTGTTTGTACACACAATCATTCATGAACCCATTACAGGAACTCCCTGGAAGTATTGATGGACCTCCTTGATCTCTCGTTAAGTGATTTCAACATGCTTGAGACATTGAAGTTCCTGGAAGACCTATTGGATTTACTTGATGGTATCCAAGCAATAGTGAAATGGTGGGATAAGTGCATTCATGTAGCAGGGGATTATATTAAGAAAAAGAATGTTTGACTTGAACACCCCCTTTTTCAGTTAGATAATTTTACACATCCTTATCACAGTTTTAATGTTTACATGATTAATTGTGCAGCACCAGTATAGAATATAATCTCACACTGAGCAATAAACACTAGGAGGTGTGAACATTATTGGACAATAAACAATATCATGGTGTCCCAAAGTGTCATTAACCCCCGGTTGTCGAGCCCTGTTTTTTATTTATTTTATTTTATTTTATTTTTTAATGCATTTATATTTGTGTTTGATATTGTACAATGTATGTGAGCACAATTAAAAAAAAAAAAAAAAAAAAAAGTAATGTTTTATTTTCTGAATTGTGCAAAATGCTGACAGCCTTTTTTCCCCCCATGTCTTTTCTGAACAGAAACATGAGGACGATGTTCTCAGAAGGTCCCCAAGAAGCAAAGCGAGAGCCAGAAAGGAGTGATGGACTTTTGCTGCATCTGCTTAACCGCAGCCCCTCTTCCATGTTCCCCTCGTCTCCGACTCCCTCCATCCCTCCCTCTGTCCCTCCTTTTACCCTTGCTCTGTACTCCTCTGGTCTACTGCTCAGTCATCACTCAAGTGACTACAGAAAGAAAGAAACAAAATGATCTACCACTTGCGACTGGTGTGAGGAGGAGGAGGATGATGACCATAAATAGAGTAGATTATTATTATTTTTTTTGCTTAACTAAAAAAAAAAAAAAGGAAGAAACCTGATCATTCCTTAAATGTGCTGATGTAACTCCCCCTTTCTATCCTATTCCCACTTGTCTGTCTCTTTGTCTCTCTGTCCCTCACACACAAACACCTGCTAGCCTCAAGCTAGCATCTTGCTCTTCCTCTTGCTCGTGTAATGCAGGGAATGCATCTGAACGTGGCAACACTACAGCACCAGTGCTTCGAGCTTGGGTTTTAAAGCAGACAAGCCTCATAAACCTGAATGTGCATAAGGAGAAATCAGTAGTAGTTCTGTGATCTCCTTCTGGAAACGCAGGTGGGAAGGAAGCGCGATCGGACGGGCCTGTCATTTACTCAGTTTATGAAACGATTCCTTGAAGTCCACATGCCATCTTTACTCTCATTCTACAAGGCTCTCGTATTATTTTTAAACATTTCTCACCATGATTTCAAGAGTCCCTTGTCCTTGCACTGTGGGGTGTCCACAGAGAACACCTGTTAGGCTTTAGGCTTTAGCACACGGCCTTATTTGTAGAACGGGGTTAGCGGATTTATTTTTGTGACTGTACTGTGACTTTTTTTTTTTTTTTTTCCATTTCTACATATTTGTTAATGTCTCGTTTTGTTTTCAACAGAATTGACTTTGTACTAAATCTTGTTTTTATACCTTTTCCTTTTTTTTTTTTTTTTTAGTTTGTAACTTAAACTTGTAAAACGGCAAAAAAAAAAATTATTTTCTTTTTTGAAGCAGGGTTACAAATGTGACACAACACAACAGGGCTGACCACCCATGTAGAGGTTGTAGTTCAAGATGCAGATAACTGACTGAAAACTGAGAGTATTTACATGGTTTTGAACAGGATATGGAAAAATAGAAAAAACATCAGGACATAAGGCTTGTGTCCTTCACTGTATCTGTGCCGTGTCTTTTCCATTGGTGCCCTAAATCGGCCATCGAACCATCTCTAATAGATGACTCTGAAGCTTGACTCGCCTCCCTTCCTGTGACCTCATCCTGTTCGAGCAGCAGCAGACGTAGCAGCAACAAAACAAACACTGCTTTATTTTTCCATTATTTTTTTCCTCCTTATTTTCATTCTGTACAATTAGAGGATTTTTAAATGTTTAAAGCAAGCTGTCCTCTAAAAAAAGATTAACCCCAAAGACATGAAAATGGCACTAATGTGGCACCTACCTGGAGTGCACTGCTTCAGCGTTGCCTATAGACTCCGTGAAATTTAGATTTTCCTGACCTCCACCGTCCACCCCGGAGGGTGTCGTTGCAGTTAGAGTTCTGTCCCAAGCTGACAAAGAGCTGGCACTTTCTAAAATATCGGAGTCTACCATTCAGATTTACAATTCCCAATATCATGCTGAACTGCTGCTATTCCAATACTCTATTTCTTTCTCTCTGTGTCTCAGCTAGCATTCTCGTTGGTCTTATTCTGTCCAGTAGGAGTTGTATTATTATTACTATTTTTTTTTTAAACCATTTCTCTCTCCTTTTTTTTTGGCCTAACCTGGATAAATGTTCATATGTGAAGAATGTTGGAATGATTATACTTGGTAGTGTAGTGAGATTAAGAACTTCAAGTGATTTTGATTTATGTATATTTCAGGGAATGGTGCGGAGGTAGGGCTTCGGGAGGGAGGGGTTAAAAAATCCATCATGTTACTTACAAGACTAAAATAAATAAATTCTATGAAAGACGCATGTCTTTTCAATCTAGCTGTTGTGTGCTGATTTGTTTGGTTATGATCGGAAGTATGTTCGAGTCACCATAATTTTTAACTTTTTTAATGTCATGGTTTTACATTTTGTTCTGCTCAAAGAAAGTTTATACATACTTGCATGCATACATGCATAAATGCATACATACATATGGAATTAGGTAGTAAAACGATTAAATGTTGCTGCTGTCACTTAAAGACACGAAGGTCAGCTGTCCTGGAATAGTTCTTGCAAGAACAGTATTGTCAAGCACATTTGCACAACTCGTCAAGCACCATGATGAAACTTTCTCATGAAAACCATTCCAGGAAAGAAGACCAAAACTTACCTCTGCTGCAGAGAAGTTGTTCCATTTAAAGTCATCAGCTTTAAAAAAAAAATTTATGCGGATTAACAAGCAGCACTTCGCATTAGAGCCGTTATGAAGGCTTTACCTGTCACGGTGTGTCGACCACAGCAGGTAGTCTGATCTGAACACGCACAGGTTTTATACCGTATGCCCTCACTGATGCAACCCTCCCATTCGAGCCTTTAGACCAGCACTGAGTCCATTGGCTGAGATTTGGGCATTGGGTGGGAATTGAACCCAGGCTTTAAGAAACCTATCCCTGAGCCAACAATGCCCTTATCAACTGTTCAAAGGAAAATTATTGGATATTTTGGATGCATTCAGCATTGCAAATACAACATGGATCAACCATATCATCTATCCTTTTCACTGTGCCATTATTTATTTAACAAATGAAGCCGAAAAGAAAAAAAACATGAAGGCAATATTTACTTAACCACGATTTAAAAGGCTAAGTTATAGCCAGTTATATGCTAATAATCAGCCCGTGATTAACTGATCCATCAAGTGTGCAGACCTTTATGAAATCAGACGTTTTGGAGCATTCAGGCGTGTTAACACAATGACAAGGGGAAAAACATAAGCAAATTATTCACAAGTGAAAAGCATTCAAGACAGTTGCTACAGTAGACTTCCTGGGACACCTGAGCACATTCACTGTGTAGTGCTCATATATGGTCCTAGAAATACAAAAATACCAACCAAAATAAAATCATCTCAAACACTACAGATCTCACTGACCATATTAAATGTTATTCCATGTTATCACAATTAGAAGAAGATACTTAGCATTTAGTTAGGGTGGCTTAGTGGTTAACACCATCACCTTGCACCTCCAAGGTTGGGGTTCGATTCCCGCCACAGGTCTGTATGCATGGAGTTCGCATGTTCTCCCCATGCTTGGTTGGTTTCCTCCAGGTACTCTGGTTTCCTCTCACAGTTCAAAGACATGCAGATTAGATAAACTGGCACTCCCAAATTACCGTATGTACTGTATGTGTTTACCCCGTGATGGATTGGCACCTTGTCCAGGATATACCCTGCCTCATGCCCTAAGTCTCCTGGTATAGGCTCCAGGCAACCCATTAACCTGTATACAGGATGAAGCAGTATAGATGATGAGTGAGTGAATCCTTCTTTTGTACCACATACCTGTACCAAATGATCTTTATAAGCCCATAGTACTTCACATTATTGCCATTTTAAAACCTTTAAAAAGTCTTGCTAATAGAAAATGAGATACTCTTAGGCCCAAGTTTGGCATTCCCACGTGATAGCTGTCACATGACATAAACATCTCTGATGTATTGAATGATCTAAAATTAGCTCTAAGAGTAGGAAGTAGGAAGTAGGCAGGACTATTTTGGGCCCTGCAAGCAATTAGTATGTTCGAGTTGCATAATTCTGCATTTTATGGGTCAGGCAGGGCCTTGGCCAGGAATTTGGTTGTTGTTTAAGATTTAGAAGCAAGAAGGGCTTAGTGGCTGAGGCAGTTAAACTATCTTACCCCATTCTCAGTTGCCATAAATATCTGAGACATGAGTTCAGATCACATAAATTGCTCATAAAGCTCATGAAACTGTTCAAGTAACATCACAAAGGCATTTGACACATAAACATTTAAAAGGGTGAGGAGAGGAGAGGAGCATTAGTATTGGCCAAAGAGGCCAGTTAGCTTGTGTTTATTATTTTTTTTTCTTAAGAATAAGAATAATAATAGGAATAAAAACCCCTTTTGCTTATTTACATTTGTACAATAAAGTCTCTGTGCATTCTTATACAAATCACAGCACAGTTCCATGGTCTCTTGTTTGACTCTTAGCAGGGGTAGCTGGTTTCTGTGCCTGTGGGTTTGATTCCAGTTCTTCTTTCATTCATCTTCTATACCACTCATCCTATCTGCGGGTCGCAGGAACATTGGGTACGAGGTAGGGTACATCCTGGACCGGGTGCCAATCCATCCATCCATCTGTCATTTCTTCTTCTTCTACAATCAGTGGCGGCGCAGAAAAGTTTATGTTTCCGCCTTGTTTACGCTAAGTTGTACTTCTTTCGACGTCAGCCAAATACACTCCCTGTTCTGTAATTGGAGAGTGACTCACAGATGAGAAATGTAAAAAAAAAAAAAAAAAGATTAAAACTGCTCCAGTTTGTGTGGTAAAAATCACTTAGACGACTTCAGAGCTGCTATTTTTTGTTGTGAAAATGTTCAGTAATCCCAATACAAATATTCAGTTTAGCTTTAATATGTATTGATGAAGGTGTTTGTTTACACTGAGCACATAGCTAATTAGTACCTTTTTTTTAAAAAGCAGCTTATTAAATCTGGCACATAACTGTTCATAACATGGCTTCACTCACCATTTTGATTTTATCGCATAACACTGGGTTCTCATCTGGGGTATTTTACGCGGCCTCACCTCAGACCGCTGCGGATATTTTTTGCTTTAAAGACGTTTTTTAATCTCATACTGGCGCTTCACGTTACTGCTTGTTATTAGCGCCACAGTTCTCAAACTTAACCGACAAACTGGATTTAAACTTACAACAGGAACAATAAACATTATGTTAATCTTTCCTCTCATCTTTGAGGGTCAGTTTTAATAGTCAACTTTTTAAAAATTATTATTATTATTTTTTTGAGTAATCCATGGTGTTTGTCGCGCTTGTAGGTGTATTATGGCCGTGTCTGTGACTCCGCTGCGGATATTGTGACTCCTGCATACTCTGTCTATACACGGTAAACTATCGCGTTGATTGGCATGTATAGGCGCCAATAGCCACGCCCATCTCGACATAAAAAAGCGCGATATTCGTTCAAAAAGCGCTAAATAATGTGACGTAATCTGACACATAACCGCTCATATCTTTGCTTCTACTCAAGATTTTGATTCCGTTCATGGTGCAGTTGTTTTATCTTCAAGCAAATACTTAAGTGCTGGCAAAGTAATTTAATTCTATCCCGTCGGTTTTGCGTGATGCTGTGACAAATTCGCCTGGACAGACAGATTTTTTTCTTAGACTGGTTTAGCATTCTCCAAGGTACGAAACAGATCTGGCCAATGTACATACATATCCTTTCTTGTATTTATACAGACTGATCTGTGATTACCATATTTAAAAAATGAATCCTGCTGAACATTTTCACACAAACCAGTTATTACATTTGAAAATCCCATGGGCTTTCACATTCAGACTTGTTTGCAGTGGAAACTGCGTGACACTCGCTCGTGCGTTTCCTACGATTGTGGAATGTCCGTCCCCCCTCGTCCTCCCGAGGGCGCTTTACGTCACTGAGGTACTGTATTTCGATTGGCGTGTTTTGCTGCTAATCACTGGAAAGAGGGCGGGGAAAAACGTGCAGCTCGTGACGCTTTTCTGAAAAAAAGGAGAAGAAAACGAAAAAAAAAAAAAACTTGTTACAAGATGGCGACGGCGAACTGCTTGTACACTGGAAAACAATAGGAGCACCGGAGTGAGAGTGGAGTTTATTTGTTCGCTCTGGGGTTTTCTTTTCGCACGGTTTGTTAGACACAGACTAGGTGCTGGTTGTTTTTCGGTTTGAGGAACTTTTGCTCCCCGCTCTGGGTGAAAAGTGGTTTATTTATCCCAGCATGCTTTGTTATATTGGGGCTAGTTAGCTGTTTAGCTAGCTTGCTAGCTCGGCTAATACATCCGTAGCTTTTTGCTCGGCACTGTCTAGCTCTGTAGATTTAATACAGATCAGCTGTTAGCCAGCTAGTTGTTTTTTAGTTTAAGAAAGGGGGAAACGTCGCGCTTTAACATTTTAATGGCTGAGTGGTGGGTTTTGTTGTGTTTTACACGGAACGCGTGTTTGTGTCAGAAATGTTGATGGTCTGAAAGTTTGATAGAGAGTGAGAGAGAGATAGAGGTGGTTAAGAAGGCTAAGTTAGGGAGAAGAAGTCTTTATTATCCCCCCAAAACTCATCGCAGGACATGAGACACTTTCCTCACTCGATTCTGGACAAATTATAGTTGTTTTTTCTTTGTGATGACTTGCAGGGGATTGTGACTCTTCTGTAGACAGACAGTTTACCAATTAATCAGCAGTTTGATGAGCCTGTAGTCTCTCTCAGGCCACTTTTTCACAAAGTTAAAAAATATATATATTCCTGGTGTTACTGAAAACGCTAACGTGGACGGATGTAAAGTTTTAAAACTCGTATTCTAATTTTTTTTTCTCCTTTCAAAGCTGGATGTTGTTGAACTTTTTACCGCCCTGGATGGATGGCCTGGATGTTAAGAAAGTCTGCATTATATATTAAAATACAATGCTTTTCTTAGTTTGTTTTTAACTAGCTGGAATTAAGAGTTAGATTTCAGCCAGGAGAAATCCAAGTGATCTTGGACGTTCCAGGGTGCGAGGGTCAGATTGAGTGAGGAGGCGATGGCGGATTTTGTGGTGTCGCGGCACAGCGCGGTGATGGAGCGGCTCCGGCGGCGCATCGAGCTCTTCCGGCGGCATCACAACAGTTGCGAGAACCGCTACGACAACACTGCCATGGAGCGCCTCGAGCTCGAGAGGCAGCAGACTTTCGCCCTACACCAGCGCTGTCTGCAGACCAAAGCCAAGCGCTCCAACAAGCACCGACACCCGCAGACCGGGAGCGAGCAGGGGGCGCAGAGAGGCACCGGGAGCGCGGAGAGCGCCGAGGGAGGAGGAGGAGGCGGCGGAGGAGGAAGTGCGGCTGGAGAGCAGAGCCGAAACAGCACTCTGATCGCGGTAAGGAGCTGTCCTAAAACCGAGCTTAACTCCTTGAAAAGTCCTGGTAACGAGTTACACAATCAGGCGCACACCTGACAATCACACCCTTCCTTAAAGTTTGAAGCATCAGGTGTGTGTGTTCTGTTCCCCGATCTGGGTGTTATCACCCCTAGATAGGGCTGCACGATTTTGGGCAAAATGTGAATCAGCATTTTTCTCAATGAGAATTTGAATCACGATTCTCCTTTTTTTTCAACCAAAAACGTTTATTGCCCTCAAGTGAAAAACAAAAATACTTTGTTTATGTCCTTAAAATGTATAAGCACTTGAAGGTTAACACTAGGGCCTCACACCTCCAGGATTGAGGGTTCGATCCTTGTCTTGGGTCTGTGTTTCATTTTCTCCCTGTGCTTTCTGCCTGTGGGTTTCCTCCGGGTACTCCGGTTCTCTCCCAAAGTCCAAAACACACAGATTGGCTGTAGTGTGTGTGTGTGTGCGCGCCTGCCTTGAAATGGATTGGCACACCGTTAAAAAAAAAAAAAAAAACGTATACCCCACCTTGTGGTGCAAGTTTCCTAGGATAGACTTCAGCCCCCCTGCGCCCCTGTATACAGAATAAAGTGGTGGAGACAATTGGTGAGTGAGGTGAATAACGTGACCAAATAAAGTAATTAACAAATTGCACATGCTTTATAGATATTCTGCCAACTACAGTACGTCGTCATCTTGTGCATTATTATTATTATTATTATTATTATTATTATTATTATTATTATTATTATTAGCAAATAAAAAAGGTAAATGTCAGTGAGTTTGGTTTTTAAATACATATGCTTTGTAGCTTTCAACCTGTTCAGAGTCTGTGTGTAACAGCGAGAATTAACACATCAGGTTAATGAACTTGTACATTAATTGATTGTCTGTCTCTGATAGGACAGTAGTATATATTTTAGTTGTGTGTGCTATTTACTGTATGCTGATAAAATAATATGAACCAGGGGAATTGATAGAATTTAAGAAGTTGCAGTCAATAAAATAATGTTCTACCCGAGGCCCGAATTTTGTTTGTGTCAGTATTTCAATAATATTTGTAGCATTTCAATAATATTTAACTATGTTAAACAGATGGACAGTTTGAATGGCCTTGTATATTTCCTTGTATTTGTATGGAATATAAACAACAATCTTTGATTAATCGTTATAAATAAACATTATTTATTATAATGTGAAAGGAATTTGGTTGCTCTGTCATACTGGGCTCTCAGTTTGGGTGTTTTAAATTCCTTCACCTTGGACTGACGCGGATATGTTGGCTGAAATGGCATGTGTTTTGTCTCTTGATGACGCTACGGATGACCCCTTTTTATTATTGCCATGGTTTCGGAACATAAAAGTTTCTCTCAGTGCGATAAACTCTATACTATCCCATTGGATGTTCTGGCACACATAGCCACGCCCACCTCAAGGGGAAAGCGCTGGATTATATAATTTCTCATTCATCAGAAAAGCGTCAGGGTCCAGATAGTACCATCAATCGATCTGGGTTTGAACTGCAGTTCACCATTTAGTCTTGCCTGTTTTTCAGTATAGGGCTGCCTCCTTCCTACACGTCATGTGAGCAGAACACTATAAATGAGTAAGAGAGTTAAGAGAATAGATTGACTGAATTGTATGACTGAATCATGCGCTAATATCCTGCCCGATTGCTGAATTAATAGTGTGTTTTACTCTGTTTGAGTGTGTCCAACGAGTGTGACTGATGCAGCATCTGGGCTTGTTGTCAAGTAAACATGTGAATGCAGGGTGATCTGAATACAGGGAAATGCATGCAGGGTGAATCACCGCCATTCAGAAACGGGATTTCATGTATGTATGAATGGAGATCATGATTGAAAAAAATTCTGATCAATCATGCTGTCCTACCTGTAGCTCTACAGCATGTTTCTGTAAGCCTGTCTGTGGTCAGTCGCGCACAGTGGCAGCTTTAAAGTTAAGATGATGTTCTTGGTAAGTCACCTTTAATGTTGTTAATTGATAACTGTGGTAAGTGTGAGTCGGTACCATTTTAGAATTAAAATTCACAAGTTAACGAAAGGTGGGATTAATGGTTCAAGGGCTCAATAGTGGCAACTTGGTGCCGGGGTTTGAACGCGAGACCTCCGATCAGTTGTCACTGAGCTACCCCTACCACCAGTGCACTGTAGAGCTGTCATTATCTGATGCTTAACCGTTCCAAACCGCTCCCTTTCCATGCCTTTATGTAGTGTCACTGTAATCTGCCTTAGTTCTGCCTTAAGATTTTTTATTTTTTTGCTACATTGGAGCTAATGTCATTATGATTTGAAACTGAAGCAAAAATAATCAAAGTGGAAACACAGCTTAATGTTTTAACTGTTAAATGAGCACAAAGTGATGCACGAGCAATCTAGTGGAAAGCCTTCCCAAAAAAGTGATGGTTATCATAACAGCTAACAGGAGCTTCAGCTCATATATAGCACATACAGTCGTGGCAGTCAGGTGTCCACATAGACTCTTCAAATTATTGTATGGTAGTGGGCTTGTAAGAGAAGTCCGTGATGCTGGATTAAGATATTCGAGTTTGACAGACAGCCGAATACAACATTTCCTTCCTGCATTGCCAGGGTAGTAATGCTAATAACTGGGAGAAAAGACCATTATTAAAAAGAAAATGCATCAAATAAGAATGGCATGTGTTGCTCATTGGCTGGACTTCTGTTGTGTGGCATGGCCTGGTCCACTGTTTGTTTACTATTTATACAGCCCAGGCTGTGTATGGAAACTTTTTTTTTTTCTTTTTTTTTGTTGTTGATGAATTTGAAGTTTATTGCGTTGAAATTGCGCATACCTCCTTTAAGAATTTTTGGGGTGCAAGATTTGAGTCTTTGCATATTTACTCATCTAACTCAATGTGTGTGTGTGCTTGTAGCAGTCGTTCCTGGGCGCGGTATAAATCAGTTGTGCCTAATGTGAAAATTGTCAGGTTATGACTAATCTCTTGATTAGACCTGTACATGCCCATGTAACGATGAACTAGCTGCCTGCAAGGAAGGGAAACCTGTGAAATGAATTCTCTGCAGCTATGTCACCTTTGACCCCAGTCTAGTGAAATGACAATCATTCTGTCTCAACTCTGTGGTCAGTGACTGCTAAGCCCAGCCCCATGTAAAAACAGACTCGGCTTCACAAGACTGAACCATGAACGCAAAAAAGCAGGAAATTAGATATCATGATTTCTATTTATTTTTTAAATTACTTTTTTTTTTTTTTGCATTTTAGTTGAAGCTCAGCCTAGTTTCCGCCATAGACACCCAACAGTGTCAGATCTGGTAGTACCCGGATTCAAACTCGCAGTGAAAAGCTTTCTAAACACATTGCATCATTAACCGCTAATCTGAGCATCACGTTGAATTCTCTGTCTCGCTCAGATGAGATGATCATAATGATCGGTCTCTTCAGAATGAGTTTGTTTATCAACGGGATGCCTGTAATGAATTTTGTAATCGAGTAATTATTTTCTCGGTGATAAAACACCCAGCACACAGACAGCAATAAAATTGCCACAAGATGAACAAGGTTTAGAGAAACTAATGATGAATGCAGATAAATTAATAGCCGTAACCCGTTAACACTTTGAGTCTAAACAGTTAAAACATTGGCAGTGTTAATTGAGTGGCACTTATTATATTATATATTAATAAATAGTTAAAGAACTCTGTGATTTAATTAGGTATTAATTATAGAAGGATAAAAGTTGATATTGTGCTTATGTGATTAGAATGTAATGCTTTAGACCTGTAGCTGGCAGCCTGAGAGATTTTGATTTTATTATCCTTTATTTTCGAGGTAATCGATGTTCGAGAAGTGGTTAGGTAGCGGGGTCACTAAAGAGCGCTTTAAAAGACAAAAGGCAGAAAATGCCTGAATAGAAAATTCTAGATGGGAAGGGAATCTAATTATCAGGGGAGTGCCAAGTTTTGAAAAAAAAAAAAAAAACAGCAGGTAATTTGGCTGGAGTTCAGCCCATCTAAGAAGTTTAGAGCTAAGCTTTCAGATAGGGCTCATAAGCAGCACTCCAGATGGTGACTGAAAATCCAGCAGTGTGCAGTCGGTCAAGTGAATTGTAGAAGATTAATTTAACATTTAGTTTAGTAGTATTTTTTTTGTTTAAAATGTATTAATCGTTATTATTACCTTTTTTAATCTCGGCAGCTTTTGAGTCTCGCCCAGTGCTATATTAAACAAGCTTAGCTGGCTAATTAGCTAAAGTTAGCTAACTGTTAATCAAGGATCATCGTCAAGAACTGGCCCTACGGCTAACTTGAACTAGGGCTGTTTCATGCAAAGGAAGAGAGTTAAATAAAGAGTTCAGTTTGTACTAAATATTTGTCATGTGAATCTTGGGGATCACCCAGTACAACATCTAGGTGCTGGTTTGATTTATACTGCAATTCTGTATCATGATTTTATAAATGTTTCAGTTTTATATAAATTATATCGATATCCCCATTTCAAGATCTTAAAATTGTATCTTAAACTCAATCTTTATACCTTAGCTTTGTTCAGTAGCTTCACAACTGAATTGAACAGAAGTAACTAAATGTAGCACATTCCTTATAACATAATATTCTCAATTAAAAGCCAATAGCAACATTGAGTACATAGTTCTCAAAATTCATATTATATGTTTAAGCATGTATGTTAAAATAAATAAAATAGTCACTGTAGCAAATACAATGTTTTGTATAAATATATACATATAAATATTTGAATGCAGACAGGGTTGATCCATCTTTGGCTGACGCTAATGAGTATTAATGATTATGCAAACGGAACGGTCACGTGACAAGGTGTCAAAACAAAAAAGTCTAAGCAGACAATCATAATAACTCTGGAGACACATCGTTTGCGGGCTTACAATCAACTAGGATTAAACACGGAAAATGGCAAAAAGGCCAGTGTAGTCTGAGAAGTTTGATAACCACTAGAGTAGTACATAATTACATTTCACAAATCTACTAGTATAGTAGTAATTATCATGTTATATACCCACTATATTGGCAAAAGTATTCATTCACTCATCGAAGTCATTGAATTCAGGTGTTTCAGTCAATTCCATGGATACAGGTGCATAAAATCAAACACCTAGCCATGCAGACCACTTCTGCAAACATTTGTAAAAAAACAAAAATGAGTCGTTCTCAGCTCTGTGAATTCCAGCATGGTAATGTGATAGGGTCCTTTCCACTGAATATTCCACAGTCAACGGTTAGTGGTAGTATTACAAAGTGCAAGCGATTTAAGAATGACAGCAGCTCAGCCACAAAGTTGTAGGTCACAGAGCGAGGTCAGAGGATGCTGAGACGCATAGTGCACAGTCAATAGCTACAGACCTCCAAACTTCATATGGCCTTCAGATTAGCTCAAGAACATACATACCATGGCCGAGCAGCTGCATCCAAACCTCGCATTACAGTGGTGCAAAGTACACCGCCACTGCACTCTAAAGTGGTAAAGACGTGTTCTCTGGAGTGACGACTCGCGCTTCTCTGTCTGACAGTCTGGTGGACGAGTCTCTGTTTGGCTGCTGCCAGGAGAACGGTACTTGTTTGACGGCAGTTTAAGGAATTCTCAATGCTTCCGCATACCAAGACATTTTGGACAGTTTCATGCTCCCAAGTTTGTGGGAACAGTTTGGGAATACCTTTGGGATGAATTAGAGCGGAGACTGCGAGCCAGGCTGTCTTATCCAAAGTCAGTGAAAGAATGTTCAAAAGCTCTGATAAACACACTCCTAAAACTTGTGGAAAGCCTTCCTAAAAGAGTTGTAGCTGTTATAGCTGCAAAGGGTGGGTCAACCTTGTATTAAATTTCATATATTAAGAATTGGATGTTACTCAATTCATATGCATGTGAAGGCAGGCGAGCGAATACTTTTGGCAATGTAGTGTATATTAGCCTAATATAACGTGCAAGTGTTGCCATCTTCCAAATTCTTTGCCGGTGTAAACTCTTGTTTTGTCTAAACTAGTCTTCTTTTGTGACCTTGCCCATATTCATGACTTGTGTCCGATTTGTTCTTATTAAATGCTGACTAATCTTGTTTACTAAGGACAGTACTAAGTGATTTTTCCAGAAGCATTACATGTGTTTATTAAATCCCAGAATTCCCTGCTTAGGATGGTGTCCAAACACTGGCCTGTTGTTTGGACTGTAGAAGTAGAGCAGTAGATCATCAGAGAAGTAGAGCATTGGGACGGAGCCATGGGGTTTATTAGAAACGTGAGTCGGGTTGGGTTTCAAGCGAAGACTTTTGGTCTCCTTGCGGAACCTGGACGTCCGTTTAGATTTCATTGTGCTGCAGAAAGTAAAGCGATGTCTTGCCTAATGGCAGCGACCTAAAACAAGAGAAGTGTGGTTTCCTTCCTTTTAAACACAGTGGTGTTGTGACAGAGCGATCGCAGCCGGCAGTGAATGACTAGACTGAGCCTCGAATCCACACTTCATGTTTAACAGTTCGATATGCACACTTCTCGTGTCGCTCGGGTTTTTCGCTGCCACACTCAGAGCAGATAATACTCTACCTTCATTTATTTTTTAACTTCATCTATATGGTGGACTGTAAAATGTTAAGTTTTTTTTTTTTTTTTTGTGAATATTCAAAAAAAGCACTTTTTCTTTTTGGTTAACTTTTAGGTTTATAGCTTGTCATGAATCTGCTGTGCAATGTACTGCCCAGTAGCTGTGTGTGTGTGTAAAATGACAGGTTGGATGTTTCTAAAACCATTCGATATCTATATCCAATACTGTAAGCGCTGTAGATTATTACTCTGGTACACTAGTATGAGCGAGTCTGCTTCTCTTTTAATAAAAAAAAAAAAAAAAAACGTCATACGAACTCACTTTCTGATATTAACTAACATCATCCTGAAGCCCCGCCCCTTTTCCAGTCTAATTTGCCACCCATGATGGACAGGATGACAGACCAGATTAGACAGTAGTCTCCATGGGCTATGATGTTTGCAAAGGTGGAGGTATGATCTGGAAAGCGAAGGAATGAAGATAAGCTTCAGCAAGACAGAATTTGTGTGTGAATTAAAGGGACCCAAGTGGAACAGTGAGGCGACAGGGAGCAGAGGTAAAGAAGGTGCAGGATTTTAAAGACTTTGGGTCTAACTAACGGTCCAGAGCAACGGACAGTGTGGGGAAAAAAGGTAAGGAAGGAAAAAAAGGAAAGAAGGCATGTGCAGGCATGTCGGAACGGGTGGATAAAAGTGTCAGGTGTGTTATGTGATAAGAGTATCAGCAAGAATGAAAGGAACTGTGTCCAAGACAGTAGTGAGGCCAGCGATACTCTACGGCTTAGAGACGGTGGCACTGAAGAAAAGTAAGGAGGTAGCAGAGCTGAAGATGTTGAGGTTCTCTTTGGGAGTGACACAGATGGATAGGATCAAGAATGAGACCATCAGAGGGACAACTCATGTTAGATGTTTTTGAGAGAAAGTCAGAGAGGCCAGATTGAGGTGGTTTGGACATGTTCAGAGGCGCGATTGTGAATACAGGGGGTCTAGAGGAAGACCAAAGAGGAGATTTATGGATGCGGTGAGGAAAGATATATAGTTAGTTGGTGTGTGAGATGCAGAGAACGGGGTCAGATAGAGGGAGATGATTCATCACGTGCAAAGAAGACCACGAAGTTCCCACCGCGGCATATACCTACCATGGGCGTTTTGAGGACTCCATTGACTTAGCAACATGACAATGACATCTTACTGAGAACACCATCCAAGCCTTCCCATCTTCTCCATGCTTGTAGCGTGTTGAGGTCCTAGGAGTGATGGACATGTCATAAATTGGGTCTTTTTATTAAGTTCTTTTTGGAAAAAAGTGTGGCAGCTCCACATCGAGAGACAAACCCATGTCCTTACTGATCTCTACTTCCGTCCTGCCAAGTTGCACAAGTTCTTACTGTGTTTACACAATTTTTTTTGTGCCTCAGTGTGACATGGGCCTTAATTAATCTTAAGTCTGGAATTCTTCAATAAGTTTGATGAAATATTTATCTTTTTAAAATTTTTTGACAGTAGAATGAGTTCATTCTTGTGATTCTCGATCCCATTGTGATCCTTGTGTTCTTTCACTCTTGAGCTGCACAAGCTTGGTCATGTTTCTTGCTTAGCCATTACTTATGATCTGTGTTAGCTGGACAGACATATTAATTTAGCTCTGTATTTTGTCGCGCTGGGTTTGGAGTTAAACTCGGCGTGTGCGTTAGCATGTACAACATAACCGGAGTTCAATGATCTTATCACCATGGTTTTTAACGCTTCAGTAACATGAGGATGGGAAACTCCAAGTCTTGAGACGTTCCTCCTGCCTTGATCTTTAGTGAGAACAAAAACTAATTAAAATATTATGTAATATTGTGTCTGAAAAAAATCTAATTATGGTTGTTTCGCAGGCAATACGACAGCTTTGGGTTCATGCATATTGCATACAACTCATGATCCTGATTTATATTTATGCTCTGTATTACTTACTGTAGTACACATAGTTGATTTTCAGTGTATCTAGCTTTAATTTGTGCTAGGAACGCAATAACGTACTTACTAATAATCAGATGTGAGTCACTTTCATATCTGTTCTTAAATCGGATACATATTCGATATGTGGTGGCGCAACCTGAAATGAGAACAGGAGATTGGAATTCAGGCGCCTGACGCCAGTCTCCACTGGCAGCGCGGTCGACTTCATAGCAGCACACAAACGGCTACAACGAGGTGTCTGGCTTTCTTCCTTTTTGTGGACCTAAAAAAAATAAAAAATACAGCCAGTGAACTGCTTGCCCTCCTTCAGAGCAAAATCCCAAGCATATTTTTTTTGCTAAAATTGTTTAGAAAGCGTGGTCATATGAACTCATGACATGTTTTAACTGGTCAAAAAATTGGAATCGGGCAATGTGGCTTGTAATATCAACATGGACAAAATAAATAAACAAACAAACAAAAAAAAAAGCTTAAAGACCAAAATGCCTGTGGACTGGCGGTCATGTCAAGCTACTGCTTAAGGTAACAAGCGCATCTGCTCAGTAATCCTCTTTACAGTTCTGTTTCTTCTCTGGACCCGGATGAGCAGTGGATTCAGGAGCAGTAGAGCACGTAGCTTATTCTGGCACCTCAGCACGATGATAAAAAAAACAAAAGCGAAATTAAATCGCACACACATTATCACATAGACCACAGAGTAACAACCTGATCAGCAAACGTGATAAACATGGTCCTGGCACATTCAAGCACACGCAACCACAGAAGACATCCGCGTTCTACGCTTCGACTTTGCCATTTTACAAAAACTTAATTCCCCCCCCCAGCTTTTTACATGAAAACTTTCTCTACCAACATTTCATTTTTATCAGCCTAAAATTTCTGTGAATAGAAAAGATGAAATAGGACAGCAGTTTGGTCTCCTGCAGAGACTGCACAGATTGAACAGCAGTTTTAGCAATTAGAAATAAGTTAGACCTGATTATGCTGCTTTCTGTATGTTACAGTAAGGAAGCAGCTGGGTACACGTACATGCGCGCACACACACACACACACACACACACACACACACACACACTGTACTTATCTCCATAAAAACGTTTATAAAGCAAATCCCCAGCGTTTTTCTAGATGAAGTGTTCTACCTGTAGTAGGAAAGTATGGAGGAGAAATAAAATGTGACAGCTGCAGTCTGTTTTCAAAATGTTACAGGAACATCTCATTGGCTCAACTCCAAGCAGATGCCTGGAAAAAATAAAAAGCTTCACCGTGCAGCAGTTTGATAAAACTTGATACCAAGAAAATTTCTTAAGTCTTATTATCTTAACTGAACCCCTCTAGCTAGTTACAGAGTAAAGATGAAAGTGAAGCCAAAAGACGAGGAAATTAAATAGCTGCATAACCAATTTAAAACCTTAAATTTCAAGCATTGCTAAAATTTTTACCAAGTGTGCATGTGTGTCAGAACGAGTGGAGAACGTGAGAATTTCAAAAGCATTTGTTTAAGATAACACGCTGGTCCGACCTGCAAAAATTGTTGCAGCAATAATTTTTAGTTTCCCATAGGTCCAAAATATACTTGCATTGGTATTCAGCAGAACGCGCCGGCATTACCTGACTACTAATTAATCGATCGCAGGCGGCTTCGTTCTTCCCAGAGATTTTTTTCAAAAGGCTGTCAGTATACTTGGGCGGCCCAGAAAACTTGGTTTGCGATATTGGGAAAGTTATTTCTCAGCCTATGACTGCAAGGTTCTGATAGAATTTGTGTTTTTTCTTTAAGAGCATGCCTGTGATATTTCTTTTGCCAATAAACTGTATGTGATAGTGGATAAATGAAAAATTTTGGACAAGCTAAAATGTACAGTGTACCGCATTGTCCATATTTCGCATTTGGATTGTATTTGGTAAGTTTGTTTAGAAATGATAATTAGGCGGGGGTGGGGTGGTGACGGATGCGTGCTGCTCAGTAACAATGTAGCTTTTTCTTTTGCTTAATTTCTCTCAATTTTAATCAAATCAGCACCTCGGTTTCGTGATAATCATTACGGATGGGAATCATCAGTCTCCACCTGATACGATATCTTCACATGAACAGCATTGCTTTAATCCGATTGAAATCATTCCAATTAAAGATTCCAACATACCCGGTTACATGGACACTGATTTGATAAGATGAGAGTTTACGTGCACAAATCATTTAATCAGAATTTATTTTATCATGTTTTTAAAAAAAATTTTTTTTTTAAGTTTTTTTATTTTAAATATGCACATTGTTTCTTCATATTTTTTTCTGTCATAGCAGAAGGGGGGATACAAGAATTCATTCTCATCTATGACTTTTTGGACGCTTTACCATGTATGAAACAGTGAACTGATCAGTGCCTTTTCCTCAACCAGAGACCCAGTGGATGAAAGTCTTGACATGTGGCAGAGGTTTGTTCTCATGGAGTTTACAGATCAGGAATTGATACAAAATTTCCTTCCCAGGAACTCAAATTTACCACCATGTGGTGCAAACATGCGCAGAAAGAATGTATTTCTTCCGATGAGGGAGACGATCAGATCAAGTGTTTACGAGCCTAATATTTTTCTACCGAACGGGTTATCAAATGTTTACAGCCCCTCTCATCCCCACTGAACATTCATTCCGATCAGGTCATATTGTTCCGATTGAGTTGTTTACGTGTTTACACTCATTTATTGACTCGTAGTGATGTATTTAGTTTTTGTTCAGTGCATCAATACAGACTAAAGAAAATAAACGAGTAAACTAGCAAGCAGCAGAGAAGACGTGCTCTTTATTCTCTCCTAATGTTTATGATCATGATGAAAAATCATCATTTACTTGGTGGAGGTTTTCACTATGAGCTCATGTGTCCTGTCCTCAGAGGAACTTTTAAAGTATGGATCCAAGCATTGTCTGTTCGCTTGGTTTACACTCTGCAGTTACCTTTGAAACCAAAGTTTTTTTTTTTTTTTTTTTTTTTTTAAACCGTAATTTTTATATTTTGTTTTTTTTCATGCTACTTAATACATTAAACATTTTGGTGTAATACATAGAGATGGACCGGTTTTGGCTCTTACAAGTTTTTTTTTTTCTTTCCTCGAGCTGTTCATGACAGCCTACAAGAACATTTTTATAACTTTTATTTAAAAAAATTATTATAGTTATACACTATAATAAAACACGTACTGTTAAATATGCTTTTACATTTTCTTCAAGGTTACAGAACTTTCAGTTGCAGACTGAGGGTGAAGGCTATCCTTCTGTGCTGCTGACAATAATTAGGGCAGGAATAAAGCGCAGATGCACATGATTGGGTATTGCCACTATGATTGTCATTAGACTGCTCTATTCTCCTCCTCCTCGCTACAGACGATGTAGAAGGATTCAACTTCACGATCTCCAGACGACCGGGCGAGCGCGTTCCCGTTGCACGAATTCCCATTCCTGGCACATCATGATCAATCGGTGTATCTCAATAACATCACCATTTTATGCTACAATTTAGTTTTTTCTTAGCTCTAATTAAGCGTCAATAATGAGTCCTTTACGACATTTTTATAATAAAATCTAGTGACTGCATGGGTGTCATTTATAAATATATAATCTGGATGATGGCCTGTTTCTTGTTGGGAAAGCTGATTTCAGTAAAAAAAAAAAAATTCCACACTGATTGACCAACATGTTAAAAACCAATGAGTTAGCAGCTGTGATAAAGTGGATAATAAATCAAATAGGGCTTGATTAAGCTGTCTTATCTGTGGTACATTACTTTTGTGACTAGAATCCAGGATTTATTTTTCAATATCAAATATAGGTGACGAAACGTTTCCAAATAACATATGTATTTTTTTACTCTTAAGGTGAATAAAGTTTATACACTATTGTGTATTATGTTTGAGTGTAGACAAACTGTAGTCAAGGTCTAATTTCATCTTTTTACTTAATGAGGAAAAGGAAAGAAAATCTAATCTTAACCCGTAAAGCAGCGCAAGAGGCAGTTGGTCGTTGTCTCCTCCTCCTTATGGAGTAAAAACAAAAAAAGTTTTTAATCACGCTTTGTCTTGGTTATTGTCACAGCTCCACATACAATGGCAGGTTCATGTGTTACCGCACCCATTTTCGGTCCTGGGTTTGCGTGCATCAGAAGTACAATATTAAAGAACGTCGTTATAACAAACTATTAGTTGATCCTGTTTGGTTACATTGGTGAGTGTAGGTTTTCTGAGGGAAACAAAAAAGATGGATATTCTTTCAGTTATGTTTGCTCTTACGTGTATTTTCAGGGCATTAACTGCTTTAATAGGTTATCAGTATCTCTATGTACACACCTTGCACCTACGCAAAGTCCTGTCAGACTGATTTTTCTTTTTGCGGAGAACTGGCTGGGGTTTTATTTGTTCAGCGCTTGTGTCTGATTATTCCAACTGGTAAAATTTATTTTTTTAGTGAAAGGCATTTATGTGAAGAAAACGTAATTATAGACTTGTGCCATTTCTCCATTCTGTCATATTTTTAAGCAAAGAAAATAATGATCCTTATTAATTAGAGAGCAATTACATCTGTACTATTGTAGTGTCTAATTAATGGTGTTTAGTATATAGTAATAAAGGTGGAAAAAATAAAAATAAGTTAATAGAATTCTTTGGTTTGTAGTTTGGATGCATGTCCGAAAGTCACTGAAAAAGGACGTCCATCGATTTAGGCGAAACTCATTGGACAGCTACAAATACGGCAGCGGCGATAAGGGAACCATAAGCAGAAATGCACCTGCCTGGATCCTGCGGCTCGTTGATGTTCTCCAAGCAGAACGTAGTGATTTTATTTCAACGCAGCTCTGTCGTCACAGGATCTGCATCATATAACGTGAAAAGACTGTAAGCACGATTAAGCAACAATTGGGCCTGGGATTGAACACTCGGGCGTCAAGCAGTGGATAAATCAGCAGAGATTACATAACTGCAAATTTCACTGCCTGTAGAGGTGATTACTACAGACATGAAAACGCTTGCCAAGATTCTGTCCTTAATAAGCCGACTGTATTACATACAGTGCAAGTTTATTCCCCTCAGCTTTTTCACCTTGCTACAGTGGAAAGGATTTTTGCTCACTTTCGGTTGCTTTGCCCAAAAGTGAGAATACAGTAACAGTTACTTGGCAGACACAACAGAATGCGGCGTCAAGCCCACTGTGTCACTCGTGATAAAAGCGTAAAAAACCCTGCATGATCATTATTAAGGCTTTTAAAATTCCATATGCAGTGCATCAATCACAAAATATTGCCAGCTGCCAATATTTCTTTCTTGAGGTATCTTCAGCACCACAGCTGATGCCACATCGGGCGATCGCTCGGGGACATTACCGAGACTTTTAATGCAAAATGACGATCAAGAACATTATCGCTGTCGTGTTAATTATCTTAAATTAGATCACAGCTGTCTTTAAACGCAGGTCATGTGTAAATTATTCACAATATGATCATGGAGGAGTACATGATGTGTAGTAGATTATCCTGTTCTCGGTGCAGTATAGAAAGGCAGGCCAAAGGAAAGAGGCTGATTGGGGAGTGGGGGTGGGGGAGGCATTTAAAAAAAAAAAATTTTTTTTTTTAGGATGACTCAGCTCCCCCTCCCCCCGCCAGCTCACCCACACTGATGACTCACCATTGTTCCTGATGCCCCAGGACAGCTGTGCGTGTCTGTGTGTGCTGATGCTAGCATCCATACTGGACCCTTACCCTGCAACAGGAAGTATTAGTATGCTGCACGTAGCTTACGCCATAGTTTTCCATCTTTGGGTTTGAACAAACCTGGTCCTGCATATTTTAGTTCTTACCCCCTTCGCTGCTTTATCACACCATATCCAGGCTGTTAATTGGGTGATTAGTTAAATCAGGTGTGTTGGGACTTCTGAGATGTAAGACATTTTCACACTACACACGATAGATCGGAACGATTAATCCCTCTTCCCACTGGCGTGTGTTCATATCAGGGTTTTTTTTTGGTACTCTGTTCTTGTATACGGTTGCACATTTATATCCTCCAATACAGCAGATGGCAGTATGCCACTGTGAGCCGACCTATTTCAGGAAAAATGTCAAAAGAACCGCTCTCACATGTGTTCTTACTGTATCAGCTACGGCTGTGTAGATCAAGAGGATGAGATTGGCGTGCTACGTGCACACAGATTTCAGAGGGGACCGATGGCACTGATGATGTCGTGTCTAAACAGCAAATTAATTCCGGGCTTGGGTATGATGGCATTCAAAACTGATTCAAGTGTGGAACGATGGTGTTCTCAATGATGAAAATGAACCAGACTTTTGGGTCAAGGCTTCTCAGAAACAATTCCGAGGCCCTAATGTGAACACTCCCTAAAATGTGCAGAGCACAGTTTTTTTTTGTGACAAGGGTTGGGAAACCGCTGGCTTGGGCCAAAGTTCAGCGTGCACAGTTTATTGAGACCTCAGACCTAATTTATAATGGCTCACGTAAATGATTTGATGGCATATCTTGAGAATTCGTCCCTTCTTTGCAGTGTGTTGTCACGCCAGTACAGTTGTTGCAGTGCCGATGCCCCCCACCCCTATCCCCCCCCCATTCGAATGACTCAGCAAAACCCCTCTTACCTGCTAAGCAGTTGGCCTACATTTGCCCTTCCCCAGCTGCTCATACAGTATCAGGATTTGATATGAGTAGAAAATAACGACTGTTTCCTCCACGTGTCCATAGCTTTCCTTTCTAATACCATTTTAAATGAAGTTTCATTGTCCAAGACGTTTCCATTTGTAATCATATGCTTGCTGTGTTAGAGCACTGTCAGCAGCCGAGCACTCGTTGTCAGCTTGCTGCTTGGCGTAATGCAGCACTAAAGCCACAGTGCTGCCAAGCAGCTCCCATCAGCCTGCATGCCCAGTTCGGTGGCGCTTGACTGAGGCAGGCAGCCCTCGCTCTACCTCATTGTGGCCTCAAAGGCGAACAGCACCCGGCCAGGAATTCGGCATGCTCCCTCAACCCAACTGCAGCCACAGCGCCGCCTCTTTTGTTGTGGTTCGTACATCTATACACATGATAATTAGCCTCATGTGGCTCAGCCCTGTGGTGGCCATGGTTCTGAAGAGGGGGAGTCATGAAGGCAGAGAAAAAGACAGGGGATAGTGAAAAAAAAGAAATAAATTAAGAGCAGAGGCGACAGAGATGGCTTAGTAAAATGTCTTGGGGAATAGGTTTTGGGAATGTGAGAGGGTGTGCATGCGTAACTTGAGGAATATGATGCCAGCACAAGCGTGCAAAAAGAAAGACCAGTTTTTCTGGTTTGGAAAGCCCTGCAGTAACTGGCCTTTCTTGATGGTTTTATGCATGTGTGTGTTTGCGGGGGTGTTAAGAATGGCTTGGCAGGCCTCTAGCTCAGCTCAGCTTGTGTTCAAATGAAACTGCTTCCTCAGCTAGCAGGAGCTGGAGATTAAACAGAAGGCAGTAGAGATGGGATTCACCGGTCACCTCCCGATACAATGTTATCCCAATACCTTGGTGCTGATTGGCATGCGATCCTACAAGTTTCACAATTTTATAAATATTCTATTCTATATGAATTTTTTCCCTGATTTTGTTGCAATTTTAAACCTTTAAAAAAAACTGTAATTATTAAATAATACTATGTTCCTTATAACTTTACTTTTCTCAATTAAAAACCAAGTGCAGCATTTAAACAATACAGACTAACTTCAAATACAAGGGTAGAACATTTAAAATAAATGAAACAAAAAGGCAAAATTTTTACTCAGCAGCTTTATAGTACAGGGTGTACAACCTGTACGATTATAAAGAAACAATGTTGTTTTACCTCCTCAAATGCCTATCAAGTTTCAAAACACAACTTGACAGTGAACGCATGGGTTAAGTGGCTGTGGATGCATGGTTGAGGTAAGGCTTCTAACGCACATGGTTTTCAAATAAAGCCCTATTTGCACAGGATTAGTATCCTCTGCGGACCTCGTGTGATTTTAGAAATTACGCCCCTGAATTTTGTGTGGCGCGTACGCACAGGATAAGCGAAGTCTGCAATTTTACTCTAATTTACTGCCAAATGATGTAATTGATTAGCGCCTAGATCAGTGTCCTCTTCACTGAAACAAGTGCTGGGCTCAGAGTCTCCATTTTATTAGTATCCTAACATCCATGGGACCAGTTAACATCTGACATTTGTTAAAAAAAAAAAAAAATTTTTTTTTGGTAAAATATGCCGTTAAATATATATATATATATTTTTACATTTTTGTTCTCCCTAGCTGCAAGAGACCGTGAAGAGGAAACTTGAGAACGCTAGCCCCCCTGGTGGCCGTGACCAGGTAAACGGATTTAGTGATGGCTACCCTCCGACCAAAAAATCATGTTTGGAGGACGCTTTGGGTAGTCTAAATGGAACGTCAAATGGCACCATACCCCCTCTTTCACCGATGGACACTAAGCATGGTTTGGCTGCTGACTTGGCGCTGAATGGCGCATCAGCGGTGGGCACTACTGAGCAAAACGGGGTCACTCTATCCACGGACTCTGACATCCGTCAGAAAGAGCTGAAGCAAGAGCCGATGGATGACATCCTGCCTGCTGGCGGGGGCAACGGCAACATCATTCTGCCTGACCTCAACCTGAATGAACAGGAATGGACTGAGCTCATGGAGGAGTTTAATCGCTCTGTGCCTTATGAAGAAATCCAAGAGCTGTTCAATGATGGCTTTGAGGACCGCAAGGATTCTGAGGTGACGACGTCTGGCTCAGTTGCACCTACCAGCCTCCTGCCTGCAGATCTTGCTGGCACGGTGAAGACAGAGTTTTCCCCAGCGTCTACTTCTGCCTTTGAGCAGGACACGCGCACTGGGTCACCACACATCCCATCCGCCTCGTCCGGGCCTCCGATGCATGCCAGCTCCCCGATCATGCCATCAGCCTCTGCATCCTCACCTGCTCTGTCTGGACATCAGCACACGCAGCAGCAGCCTAGCCAGCCCAGGCCATTGCAGAACCACCTGATTTCCCAGCCCAAAGACTTGTCGCCGGCGCAACAGCTGCAGCAGCTAGCTGCTCGAGAGCAAAAAAGAGCACAGCTCATGCAGAACCACCAGCACCAGGGACAGAAACATCAGAAACAACAGCAGCAGCTTCAGCAGCAGCTTCAGCAGCAGCCGGCACCCAAATTTCACCAGCAGCCCAATCATCCCAACACTTGGCAGAGTGCCCCCCCTAATCAGAGTCCACTGGGAGGTGGCGCATTTGGCCTAGAAAAGCCTACCAGCCCTTCACTCTTCCCCTCTGACTTCCAGAATGCCAAGTCCCTCCTCATGCCTGGTCAGAAGCCTGCAAAGGGCTCTCCAAAAGCCAGTGCCCCAGGGGCATACATGCCATCCGGTGGGCACCCTATGTTGGGACCTGGTGCAGCTGGAACCCTCAGCCATCAACCAGCCTCTGGAGGCCAGACAGCCATGTTGGACTACAACAACACCAAACCGCTGAGCCACTTCGAGGCTGGAGCACCACGAGGCCCTGTGAACACACAGAGCCAAAACAAAGCAGTGCTAAACCTCCTGCACCAGCAGCGCCAGCAGCTGCACCAGCAGCAGCAGCAGATGAAGCCGAGGCCCACTGGCATGTCGTTCAGACCTCCAACACATCTCCCACACTCGCAGGTAAGGGGCTGAAAAGCTGATATATATGCAACACGTTTTACAATTATTTCTTCTAATGTACCACACCTAAGAAAACATGTCAATCAAATGCTTGTAACATGTTTCTGAGCTATGGTTCAAGTGTAAAACTGTAACGTATAGACTAGTTGGAAGTGACGTTACTAGGTTGCAGCTGGTAACCTTGTAGGAACAGCTGGTAATAGGTTTGTACATGTTTAGTTATTATATAAGCTTTTTTTTTTTTAATGCATGATATTTAATTCTTTAGTCGATTTGTGGTAATTTCACGCATCATGTTTAGTATACTATGACATTTTTTTGCTCTGCATTTATTAGGTTCGAAGTAAGCAGTAAAAAAAAACATTTTTTTTTACTGAAATGTAGCTTACTAGCTTTTGTACAGAAAAATGTGTTGGTCAGTAAAACAAGAAAGGTTGTCACTCCTTTATTTAGCTACATATTAACTCGGTATGTCTGAGGACAAAAAGGGGAAACCTCCAAGGCAAGCATATGCTTTCACACTTTTCTCTCATGTTCTCATTTTCATTCTATTTTTTGTGCAGAAATTAAAGTGAAACTGATGCTGAACATCGGTCGCTAGCATGCTGATCGATTAGCTGCTTTAGAAAGGTTTTGTGATAACGTTTACTTTACTGTTTTGCAGTGTGTTATCAGGGTAACTGTAGCCATAGGTCAGCCTAGGCGTGTTTTTGTGTTAGTGCCACTTTTCTCTAGGTTATTGACTTGCTTAGAGGTGTTTGGATTTGTAGTGTGGATGAGTGTGTGTGGTTGTCCCAGTGTGTCTGGCAGCAGGTCTGTTCAACCTTGGGGATGAACGCAGTTTGTCTGGGTCAGCCAGCTGGTTGCTAAGGAGCAAAGTGCTGGCAGGCGTTCTCTCTCTCTCCCTCCCTGTCTTTATCTTGCTCACTCTTGCACTCTTTCTTTTGCATGCACACACGCGCACACACGCACACACACACACACACACACACACACACACACACACACACACACACACACACACAGAGCAATGGGGGCTGGGACGGGCCAGGAGGTTGCAGCCCAGCGACAGAAGAGTCAGTAGAGAAGAGAGTGGGAGAGTGGGAAGAAGGGGGACTGGGAGAAAGATGGAGGGAGGGACACTGGGACGACAAAGCAGTCTTTCATGCAAAGTTCCTCCCCCTCCCCTTGCTGTCCTCCTGCGAAGAGTATTTTGGGATTGGCCCCCGTCTCTCTTGCGGTTCTCCCTATTTAAATATAGCTGCTTAACCCACTTGTTTTTTTTCCCCCCCTCTTTCATGAGATGAACTTTTTGCTCTTTTTCACGTTCCTGCAATCCTTTTCACAGTGCACTGGGCCATGTTTTTCTTTTTTCTCCATCTGCCTATTCCTTTCTTGTTGTTTTCCTCCCTCTCTCTCTCTCCCTTACTCTCTGCCCCACCACCTGTAAACTGCACATTTCTTGGTGGCGAGAGAGTCTTGCTCTTAGACCCTGTTTGGCTCTTGTGACTTTTTCAGGCACACATGATGACCTTGCGCATATGCTCTTGTGAGTCAGGCAGAAAGAAGGAGAGAGAAAGGGAGTCAAAAAGAATGCTTGAATGGAAAATGTGTGAATGGAAAGTGGCCAGGGATTGCATCCTTGATTTATTTTTAAAGCTGTTTGCAGGCGCTGCACTGTCGTATTTGTCTGCGGTTAACGCAATGTGCTGGTGGAGTTTTTGGCTGCTCAGTGTGCACACACTACAATCAAACTCATAAATTGTGCATTCAGATCAGCCTCTTATATTGCTTTCTTTGTAAGCATCTCTTAATCTGTGTAAACTTGATGACTTCAACTTCAGCAGGTCTTGCTTGAAAGCATAGAGGACATGAATTTAGCCAAAAGCTGAGCGTGTAAATAATTTTTTTGAACTGTCTAGTCTAGCCTGTGACTTTACAGTTAAGTTCTTGGTGCTTTAGATTTCAGTTTCGCCTGCTGACTGTTCTCATTTCCTCAGTTTTTTTTTCTCTTCATATTGTTTACTCCTTTATGCACATGACCAAAGTTTTGGTACCCTGCCCTCTAGTGGACAGAAAAAGTTTACAGCAGTGCAGTTAGCCCTGTGTGTCCAGATTTTTATACAACATAAGACTCTCTTAATAGGAGGAAAAATGTGCCATGTTTGATCACAAAATTCAAAGGCTAGGCTGTTATGTAATGACATGTGCATTTAGTCATTAATTTAGCAATCTTGTATTTAGTTTTTTTTTTTTGTTTTAACCAGTTGAATTCTAACCAGCTCATTTATTTTGTTCATTCAAATTCCATACTACATTAAGTAATGTTTTAAACACCATATATACATTTTATATATTTTTAAATATTACACAAATTAAACATTTTAAATATTACACAAATTGTGGAATATTTAGCTCTGCACTTTGACAAGATTTCATGATGATTCATGTTCTTCAGAGAAACCTGAGCAAATACTTTTGAATGGCTGAGTGGACACGCGTAGAGCACTGAAGCAATAGAAACGTTATAGCTTGAGACAACATCATAAGTCCACCTATAACATATGCATGATATGAAATAAATGGTTGTGTGCTGTTTCTTTCGCTCTCTCAGCAGGAGACAGGTGCTTATTCATCTGCCCCTCACGTCCCAGGCCCAGGTGGTGCCATGGTAACGCAGCAAGGTGGCAATGGCATGGCGGCTAACCACAACAATGCAGCATATTTGAGCGGCTTGCAGAAGCAACAGCAGCAGATGCAGATGCAGAAACAGTTCCTCCAGAGCCAGATGTTGGTTGAGCAGGTCAGGAGCTCAAGAGCTCATTTGGCTCTTGGCTTTTAAGTTGTGCTTAGAGTTACAATAGATTTTCAGTCATCCAGTAGTGTTTTAGACTATAATGCAGTTTCAGTTCCTTTTCACAACCACCCCCCTTATTTCTTTGTTTAATAATTGACAAAAAATTGTAATAAGAAAAAAATAATAATAGAGGTGGGGAGCGGGCATGAATTGAATTGTTGAACAGCATGAAAAGAATAAACAACGAGACATTATGGAAGATTTTATTACATCAGCCACCATTCAAACAACGGACAATCCATCAGGCATTTCAGTGAGGGTGTAAAAATGGGGTACTAGTGCATTTAGCCTCCACTACAGCCCTGCCCATGATGTAATGTTGTGTCCGGAAAATTAGTCAATTTTAGTTCCAGATTGTAACATTGCAAAATGGGGAAAGGTTCAGGGCATTTTGTTAGGGGACAATGTGGTAATGTTTAGTAGGTTTCCCAGAAGTGTGATTTTTATTTATTTACTTATTTATTGTAAGTAAACACTTCTGTGTGCTTCTTTTTCTTTTCTCACAGGAGAAACAGATGCAGCAACAGGAGCTGCAGATGCAGAGGCACTTAACCCGCCCACCACCTCAGTACCAGGACCAGCAGAACCCATCTACCCAGCAAAACCCATTCCAGCAGAAGCCACAGGTCTCCCAGTTTCCAGGTACCCACCCAATTTCCTGACGGCTCAAGCTTGCATTTCTCTCTCTCTCTCTCTCTCTCTCTATTTTTTTCCCTCGCTTGCTCGATCTTTCTCCCTCCCGTTCTTTAATAGCCCTGTGTGTGAAAAGCTGCTGCGTCACTCTTTCCATACAGGCCTTGCTTTGTTCTGTGTAAAACATTCAGCCTACCTGATATGCAAAGTCTGCTTACTGAATGATTCATTTGAATCGCAAAGAGCGAGATCTAGCTGTCAGTCATTAAATTAGTTTAAATAAGCTTTATCTTGTGTAAAGTTTTTATTTTTATAATGTATAATGTTCCTAAGGGATAGTGCATACAATGTGCTTACAATAGATGACTTGTCTGATAGCTAGGTGTCACCACATATTGTTTTTATTTTGGTAAAAAAATGGAAAATTGGAAAAAATAGTATGCCAGTTAAACAACTACCATATTGTGCAAAACAATAAGTAATACATTTTTAAGTATTGTGTGAGAGAGAAATACAGTGGTACCTTCGCATATGAATTTAATCCGTTCCAGAGGCGAGTTCTTAAGGTGAAATTTCATATTGCGAAATGCATTTTCCCATTAATTAATTTCCCATAGGAATGAATTTTAATGCATATAAACTATTCTATCCACCCAAAAATGTTACCAATGTTAGCAATTTCCAACACTATAGTCATATTTCTGCATATAAAACAATCAAAACATTTAGAAAAGAATAATAAAGTAAAGTAAAAATAAAGTAAAATATTAAATAAATACATTTTGATTCCTCTTGGCACTGAGTGGTTAAAAAATTAAACTGAAAGTGTCTTCACTATTTTTCACAAAATGGCACAAAAAAAAAAAACACGTGTATAAAAAAAAAACAAAAAAAAAACACACAAATATGTATAAAAACCCGCTCAAAACCTGTTTGAGCGGGTTTTTATACATATTTGTGTGTTTTTTTTTGTGCAAAATAGTGAAGACATAATGGCTCCCAGATGTGCATACAACTTGGCAGCAATCAAATGGGTTCCATTTGCTGGCTATCATTTTTGGTCCCTGCTTTTGACAACCAAACCATGTTACTTTGTTGATTCAGTGTCCATTAATTAACAATGATGTTTCCTCTCCTATTCTGCATTAGGTTCGTCCCAAGCGATGGGCAACGTGAACTCCCTTGGTGGCCCTGGTCCTGTTGTTCAGCGCATGTTTTCTCAAAATCAAAGCATGATGGGAATTGGTCAGGGTGCTGGTCCTGCCCCCGGAGGTCCTCCTGCAGCCTCTCAAGCAGATCTGAGTCTTTCATCTTGTGCGGGTGGTCTTGAAGCCCAGCAGGTCCTTTACGCAAACATGTCTATGCATCCGTCCCATGCCAGCCAGCAGCGAATGCCCATTTCAGCAATCCAGAACTACAGGCATAATGTTCTGGCCCAGCAGCAGCATCTCAAACAGCAGCAGCTGGCACGTATGCCTAACAGTATGCCCGGTGCCATGGCTAACAACATGAGCTCCATGCCTAGTTCAATGCCCAACACCATGAGCAGTAATATACAGGGTGCGATGCCTCCACAGGCCCAGTCATGGCAACAGCAACAGCATCCAGGGCTTCAACAGGGCATGGCTGGTCAGCCTAATACCAACAATGGTGCCTTACCTGCTGGCTTTCCAAACTCTAGTTTCCACATGCAGCCCAGGATGACCAAGATACCTGGCAGTGCACCCTTCACCCAGGCTGGCTTGGGGAATGGTGCAGCTGGCAGGGCTATGGTGGGTATGAATCCGGGGCAGATGATGCCCAGCATTGCCCAGCAGAGAGCCAATAGCGCTGCTATGGCGCAGCAGCAGCCTCAGCAGGGACAGCCAGCACCACCTCAGTCACAGCAGGTGCTCCCCGACCTGGTGCAGTTTGGACAACCACAGGGCGCTCAGGTGCCTAACCGCACTGCAGGCATGCAGTGCAACCAGGCCTACCAGGTCACCCGGACACCCAATCAGCAGCTGTCTTTTGGATATAATGCCCAGTCAGCGGGCAGCTTAGCCAGTTTTCCTGTTGATAACGACCTGGACTCACTTTTAAAGAACCAGACTACGCAGGAATGGATGGATGACCTGGATGCGCTCTTGGCCAATCATCAGTGATTTGTGCTCAAAGCAGAGTGATGTGAACATTATTGACTGTTCTCTGGTCAGAACTGCTGTACTGTGTGTGTGTGTGTGTGTGTGTGTGTGTGTAGATGTGTCTGATAAAATGAGTATTGGGCACAATAAGCCTGTGTGTTTTGAGGATTCCTATGGCTTTCATGACAGTGTAAAGCTGAAAGGGAAAAAAAAAACATTCTACTACTGATCCTGTGGCTCAGTACTAAAACCACTGAATTACACCCAAATTTGATGGGTCATGTGATGGACCAAGCTAGCAGGCATGAAAAAGCCGTGTGCAAATAAATAAAAAAAAAGAAAAAAAAAAAAGAGGGGTTTATTTATCAAAAAAAAAAAACACAATCCATAACAGACAACTAAACCAAATAGGTTGAACAACGTCCAAATCAGGTTGAGGGTGAACACAGAACAAGCTACCCAGGATTTCCTAGAGACAAACTAACCCCCCCCCCCCAAACTAAAAACAAAGTGGAGCAAATATGCCAGCTGATCAGGCCTTTTTGAAAGATAAATATGAACAATAAATACATATAAACAAGACAGTTTCTGTCAATTTACAAAAACTTCAGTGCAGAAGAAACCTCTCACAAATGTAATTTTATCTAAATACATAAACATCTCTAAACAAATACCTAAACAACAATTGGACAGAAGTCTTGGTCTGATCTTTGGCTTGTGCCTCATAGGAACGGAAAGTCACAGTCAGGTAGCGCCGATGAAGATATAGAGAAAATAATGACTGAGGGGCATTCAAATCAAACCGGGACTTGTGAATGGAGGTGTAAAAACCGACTGACATTAACAGAGGACCTCAAGTAGAGTACAGATGAGATCCTTTGCTGCAGTAAGAAGTCTCTTTCTGCATTAGAAAGGTGAAAACGGTTTTATCCCTGCCGAGGTCGCTCAGCACCTACTGCAGTTGTTCCTGTGAACGTTCAGCAAGTTCAGCCTGACCTCGTTTCAAGGCAATTGTACATGTTCGGTCCACTTGGGAGTCCAGCATTTCAGACATGAGGCAGGGTGTCTGATCCTGAGAAAACTGTCCACCATGACGGTATCCAAGCACAAGTGAAACACTGGGGATCAGTATGATGTGTAGCAAGGGATTACTTAGGGGAAATAAAGGTAGTTTTTAGCCAGAATACTTCTGTATTCTGTTATTCTAAGTCCCGGTTTGACTTGAACAAGCGTCATATAACGAGCAGATAATATGAAAAAACAGTGTTAACTAAATGAATGCACTTCATTTATCAATCTGTGTAGTATCTTAAATACTAATTAATAACATTTTAAACCCAATTAAAAATTTTATCAATTGTGCAAATGAATATAACTAAACATGTGACTGTGCTGTGGGTGAGTGTATGAAGCACACTGCTTTTTATTTCCCTTCTTGCTGAGAAGGCTATATACACTTGCTAGAATTGGCGCTTATGTGCCTAAAAAGCTGGATATCCAGGCCAAGGCCAGACAGAAAAATTCTGCATGCTTGAGATGTTCGTGGTCTGTATTCGAGACCATTGACTTGTTACTGAGGGTAGCCACCATAAATGCTCTTTTCACTCAATTTCCATAAGCCTTAGTTCAGACCCAGGGCCTTAAAACTAATATCATACCTGCGCACACTTGTGGCTGATTCCAAGATGGGTTTTTTTTTTTTTTCTGTTCACTGTATTGGTTGTAGAGTTTGAAATCTCTGCTTCTCTGACTTCTCATTGTGAAGTGCTTATGTCTCTTTTTTTTCTGTTGGACATGAGCGTTTTAGGAAGGTAATGATTCAGCATTATGCTAAAACACTAAAATGGACGTTAACACCATTTCTGATCAAGGTTACACTAAATCGGATGTTTTTTCCCTTTAAATGTTTATAACCAATCGGATAGGTGAAGGTGTGCTGTCCACTTATTATTTTTTTTAATCTAAATCTTCCCAAACCCTTTCTGTGTTTGTTACATCAGGGTAGATTGAACATTCCACCCTGAGAAATGTGTATGCATGTGCATATACCCGCGTGTGTGCGCATTTGGGTCTCAATTGGCGTATGGCTTATCTGTCTGCATCTAGGAGCAAGTTTATTTCAGTATCTGACATGGCTCCTTGTTTATTTATATATATATATATTTTTTGTATGTATGCATTTCCTAATGTTCTCAAGAAGATAGATCTTATTTTTATATGTACATTGTTGCGGATTTTTGTAAGTATTTTATACTTTTTATTATTGTTCTCTGCAAAAAAATGGAGAGTATTATGTAAATATAGTTCCTAGAAACAGCTGTGTGGTGTGGGTTTTTTCTTCCAAGTCGTTTTGTTTACATTGGTTGTTTGGCAGCAGATCAGTTTGCTGCAGTACGAGTTAATATAACCTTCAGTGTAGGACACTAATAATTCAAGCCGTGCAATAGCTAATGGGTGCTTCTATGCATTTGTGACAGGTGTTATAAATCAGTTCTCTATTTTGAGAGACATTATTGTTTTAATAACCTCTAGAGAAACTAGAGCATGGAGAGGACTTTTTTTCTCTAGTGCAAAAATGCACAGTCACTTTCTCCATTTCTTACTGTAGCTTGTAATGTTATGAATATGGCACCATCCCAGAAAAACTAAGTCTAAATATAGTTGCACGCAACGATGAGCGGGCCCAAGCACCTTGCGCCATTGCCTCCTGGGTGCACCGCACAACTTGCTGACTGTTTATTTGGGTTATCTTTGTATAATGTTAAAGATTGTTTGATCTCAATCATTTAAGCCCCAGATATGTGTGTGTGGGTTTGTCGGTGTGTGTGAGACGCGTGGGTTTGTCGGTGTGTCTGCGACGCGTGGCTTTCTCTGTGTGTCTGCGACGCGTGGCTTTCTCTCTGTGTGTGCGTGTGTGTGTGTGTGAGACGAGTGAATGTTTGTGCGAGTCTGTGTATTAACATTTGTGATGTGTGTGAGACATGACTTGTTAGTGTGTGTGTGTGAGAGAGACATGTGACTTGTTGGTGTGTACTGGTCCTTCTCAAAAAATTTGTCTAATGTTTATCAGTACATTACAGAAAATAATTAACTTCATCAGAATATGCTTTCATATATTTTAGATTCATTACACACAACTTGAAGTAGTTCAAACCTTTTATTGTTTTAATATTGATGATTTTGGCATACAGCTCATGAAAACCCAAAATTCCTATCTCAAAAAATTTGCATATTTCATCCAACCAATAAAAAAAAAGTGTTTTTAATACAAAAAAAGTCAAACTTCAAATAATTATGTTCAGTTATACACTCAATACATGGTCGGAAATCCTTTTGCAGAAATGACTTCTTCAATGCGGCGTGGCATGGAGGCAATCAGCCTGTGGCACTGCTGAGGTGTTATGGAGGCCCAGGATGCTTCGATAGCGGCCTTAAGCTCATCCAGAGTGTTGGGTCTTGCGTCTCTCAACTTTCTCTTCAAAATATCCCACAGATTCTCTATGGGGTTCAGGTCAGGAGAGTTGGCAGGCCAATTGAGCACAGTAATACCATGGTCATGGTCAGTAAACCAGAGCCACCGTGTGCAGGAAATGGGCTACAGGTGCCGCATTCCCCAGGTCAAGCCACTTTTGAACCAGAAACAGCTGCAGAAGCGCCTGACCTGGGCTACAGAGAAGCAGCACTGTTCTGTTGCTCAGTGGTCCAAAGTACTTTTTTCGGATGAAAGCAAATTTTTCATGTCATTCGGAAATCAAGGTGCCAGAGTCTGGAGGAAGACTGGGGAGAGGGAAATGCCAAAATGCCTGAAGTCCAGTGTCAAGTACCCACAGGCAGTGATGGTCTGGGGTGCCATGTCAGCTGCTGGTGTTGGTCCACTGTGTTTTATCAAGGGCAGGGTCAATGCATCTAGCTATCAGGAGATTTTGGAGCACTTCATGCTTCAATCTGCTGAAAAGGTTTATGGAGATGAAGATTTCATTTTTCAGCACGACCTGGCACCTGCTCACAGTGCCAAAACCACTGGTAAATGGTTTACTGACCATGGAATTACTGTGCTCAATTGGCCAGCCAACTCTCCTGACCTGAACCCCATAGAGAATCTGTGGGATATTGTGAAGAGAAAGTTGAGAGACGCAAGACCCAACACTCTGGATGAGCTTAAGGCCGCTATCGAAGCATCCTGGGCCTCCATAACACCTCAGCAGTGCCACAGGCTGATTGCTTCAATGCGGCGTGGCATGGAGGCAATCATTTCTGCAAGAGGATTCCCGACAAGCATTGAGTGCATAACTGAACATAATTATTTGAAGGTTGACTTTTTTGTATTAAAAACACATTTCTTTTATTGGTTGGATGAAATATGCAAATTTTTTGAGATAGGAATTTTGGGTTTTCATGAGCTGTATGCCAAAATCATCAATATTAAAACAATAAAAGGCTTGAACTACTTCAAGTTGTGTGTAATGAATTTAAAATATATGAAAGTCTAATGTTTATCAGTACATTACAGAAAATAATAAACTTCATCAGAATATGCTAATTGTTTGAGAAGGACCAGTATACTTGTGCGTGTGTTTGAATGTTTGTGGGTCTGTCTGAGACATGTGACTTGTGTTTTTTTTTTTTTTTTTTTTTTTCCGTGTGTGTGTGATGTAGCTTGCAATGTTAAATACACCAACATCTCAGAAAAGCAAAGTCTAATATATGAGGAAAAAGAACTTTTATCAACTTAAGGTGGCAATAAATCTAAAGTGGTTAAATATTTAAATTTCTCTTTAAAGTGAAGCACAACAGAAATGGAACAAAATTTGACCGGCCTGCAGCCATCCTTGGCTTAAGGTATTGGCTGTACACCTGGGTATTATATTTGCTTGCTCCCTGTCAGACACAGCAACACTAGCCAGTTACAGGGGTCTGTAGGCTCATGCGTTGGATACATGCATGCTTTATTAATCTTGAAGGAAATTCATCAAAAGTAAAAAAAAAAAAAAAAAAATGTGGAAGATGACTAAGAGAAAAAGAAAATCTAAAAATAAAATGATTATGTGCAAATATAAGGGAATGAGGATGCGTATTAGTAGATTAGTGCAAATTAATATGTGCAACTGAATTCTAGCAATTGAAAGTGACAACAGTACAAAAGTGACTGAGGTAATGAAAGCCAATGCAGATAAGAGTACACAATGAGTAGATAGTCTGTAAAGAAGGAGAAACATGTATAACACAGGATGAGTATGAGTAGAGGGTCTTTCTGACCAAGAATTCTAATCATGTCCCCAGGCCTTGTTGAGAGGTGTTAAAACAGTGCATCGCCCTGGGATTGGCGGTAGGGCAGCTCTGTGATACGAGGCTGCCACTGGACATGCTTTTCTCCTTGGCACAAGTTCCATACAGAGGGTGATTGTTGTTGGACATGATGGACAGCATTTTGTTCAAGGTCCTCCTTTCCAGCTTCAGCAAAAGCAAAATGGCTCCTCTACTATAGTTGATTATTTTCAAGGTGATTAATGATCAATTTTTGAAATACCCAAATGAAACTTGATGTCCCACAACTGGAAAGGTTCTGCTGTTTGGTTTCAAGAACTCTACCTCTGATATAGGTTAAAACATAAGAGTCCTGCTGTGGCTTTAAAGTTAACCTCCACCCCTTCAACACTCTCTATCAATCTTTCACACCCACCCTGATATACAGACTCATATCTTTGTAAACGTATGAGAGCCATTTGTACCACTGCAATTTCTCCAGGAAGTCCTGTCTAGTTGAAGTTCAATCTTATTTGATCTGATCTGATATTCTCAGTGACCATAAGTTACTTGAGGAAAATGATTCCTCATTGAGAAAGGACATCTCATTTGATGATACCTGTTTTGACTCCTTTCTCCTTTTGGTCACACTAAAAGCTAAAATTTTAGATAACACACGATTTTAACAGTGCACAGATAAAACAGCACAATTTTAATAAATCAATTATTTTTATTTATTTAGTTATTCATTTTCAACCAAAGCTCTATGGTTTTCTAGTAACAAGAAACACTTACAATACTGGTCTTGTATGCATTTTAATACTTACTAGTCACATTAGCCGGAACAGCATACTCGCCATACCCATTTGTTTTCAGAACAACCCTAATTCTCATTAAAAGAAGCCTTAGTTTTTTCACATAGATTATAGCACAGTGAATATCTCACCCAGCTTGTTTAAAGTCTGACGTCAGATTGCAGGTTTAGTCATGATACAGCTGGAGAAGGTTCAAACACGGAAGTGCGGAGGCTTGAATTCCTGAATTCTCCTTTCCAGTACCACAAAACCTTAAGCCAGCACTGCCTTTCATGACCTGGATTGCACAAGGTGTCAGGATTCATGTGTATGCACCACACCCCAATTGTGTTTATTTATTTTTTATTTTTATTTATTTTTTTATTCAGAGCTGATCTTTGATGTGAACTGTACCTAAAGCTCCTGATCATGATTTTTATGCATGGTCATGCAGTGACATGATTCTGGTTGATTCTATGATTGCATGAATGAGCAGAAGTACAGATGTTTCTAATAAACTGGCAGGTGAGTATGTCTGGCATTGTAAACTCAATGCTTTTTTTTTTTTTTTTTTAATGGAAAAATTGCCCTGTTTCTGAAATTATTAATTTCATATATACAGAGTATCACAAAAAAAAGAATAAAATATCATGCATAAAGGGTTTTTATTTTTATTTTTATTGGGGTAATTTTATTGTGAAAACTCATATATTAGTAGATTCATTAACTGTAGTGTTGCACAATTAATCACATAAAAATCGACATCGCAATATGGGCCTATGAAATTATTTAATCGCAAAGGACTTCAATTATCAGTTTGTCAATAATTTAAATATTGCTTTATTTTGAAAATAATTTTCAGATGATAATTAAATATTCGCTAACATTTTCTTAATTAGATGATTTGTGCCATTATTTGCTGTTAGCCTGGATAAATACATTTGAGTACAAAATGGTACATTTAATAGTTACATATCGTGGCAAAAGTGTATGTGTAAAAAATAATTACAATGAAAGTTTTTGAGCAAATTCTGCAGCCCTAATAAAATGTAAGGTTAAATATTTTAAGTAATTATATTTTCATGTTTACAACTTACAGCTCATATCTCATAAAATTTAATTGAGTTTGAATTCATTTCTATTCATACAGTATAGATCTCTCTGTCTAGTTCAGTCCACACAACCACAATCAGGAAGATGATGATCAACCCCCTCCACAAGGCGAATAAACTACAGAAGCTTCTATATTAAAGCATATGCATGAAACCTTGATTGGAAGAGAAATCATGGTAGGAAAATTTACATAAGGAACAGGGGTGATTGCAGCCTTAAGAAGATTATCAGGCAAAGCTGATTAAAAAACTTGGGAGAGTGTCACAAAGAGTGGAGTGAGGCTGGAGTCGGTGTGTCAAGAGCCACCACAAACAGGCATCTTCAGGAAATGGGCTAAAACTGTTGAATTCGTAGCATCAATTCACTTCCGAACGTGAGACATTAGAAATGTCTAACCCAAGCAAAGGAGAAAAAATTTTGCTTTGGATGAAAGTAAATTTCATTTGGAAATCAAGGTCCCAGAGTCTGGAGGAAGAACAGAGAGGCACAAAAATCAAGTTGGTTGAAGTTTATTGCGACTTTTCCACTGTGTTTTACTCATGTATTGTCTATACCGCTTTATCCTTCGTGTGGGTCAGCAGACTTAGGGCACTAATTAAGGTACACCCTGAGTCTGCGGTGCCAATCCATCCCAGGGCGCGCACACAGCACGGGGAGGTCATGCAAAACTCCATGAAAACAGACCTTTGGCGGGAATCAAGCCAGACCCTGGAGGTGCAAGGCGACAATAAGCACTTAAATTAAAAGACTTTTTCAGACTTTCTGTAGTGTAAATCCTTTTTTCGATTGGTGTTAGGAAATATTTTAATATTGTGAAATACTGGAAATTTCGTAATCATGGAATTAAAACCGAAAAAGCTTGGAATATTTCACTTTACATTTAATGATTAGAATATTTAAGAGATTAACTTTATAAATTATGATTGAAAAGTAGTTTTTTCACTATAATCCATTTTTTTTAGATGCACTTTATTAAGTACTTAATTTATAAATAGCTTTAACCTAAGAATTCATGAAGGCATGACTACAAAAAGAGTTTTCTTACACATCAAGTATCTGCTCATGACTCTTTGATGTAAGTAAGTTTTAAGTAAGCAACATTTACATTGTGTTCTCAGCACAGGGAAGTATGCAGATTTCTCTATAGTAATGACAAATACTATAGATTTGGTGAGTCAGAAAGATCCTGGAATATCCTCTATTTCCATTTCCTGATGTTTTCCAGTCACTCTTCCTTTTCAGTACAGGTGTGGGTGTATGTGCATGTAGTCATGCATCACTAGCCTTGCTCAGCTCTGGCCTCCACCCGCTTGTAGATGAGGTAGCGTTAGTTGAGGAAGGACAGTGCAGACGATCGGTGATCTTGCCTCCTGTGAGTTTCTACTGAACTATGCTTGACCAGGTGGTGTATGTCGCTGCTGTTACAGTGCTTGGTGTGCTGGAGCAAGGTAGGATGAAATTCAGCCACACCTTGGATACTGACTACATGTTCTTGTAGGGGTTATATTGGTGCCGAGCGCAGTTTAGTAGAGTAATGTCGGGACATGGCCGTGAGTTGAGTAATATGTGTCTTTAAAATTCTCATGACTAAACTCATGACTTAACATTTATGATATTAATATTAATGAATATGAATATTATTTCTTATATATATATTTAAAGATACATTCTTGACAATGTCTTACTCAAAAAGACCCACCGTACCATCATATAAACTCGTTAAAAGCGATGTCAACATTAGTTTTTGACAGTAAACAAACTATTTGAATATGCTTTGAATGTGCTTTGTAATACAAATTCTGCAGTTGTATTAGGTTATAAATGAAGTCTTTATTATCTCTGTGTCTGCCAGCATACTTTTCCTTGAAGGTGATCTATGCCCGTCGGAAATACTCCATTCCCCCTCCGGCCACCACGGGACACCCCGATTTTGAGAGGGTCTTCAGAGCACAGTGAGTATTTACGCACGAGTTTAAGTTCTTTGTGAGGGCACAACATAATTTCAATTATTAACCTCAATAACCAAAAAGCTCCCCTTTGTCTCATTTTTTAAAAATAGTTCTAAACAAATAAAAAAGGCTATTACTATTTGGAGACTAGTGTGCTATTAGTGTTTTTTTTTGGAGGATGAGATGTATATATATGCTTACACACACCTTACTTCAAGCACAAATTAATGATGGGCTGATATGCTTATTTGCAATTGATTTGCAAATGCTTAATAAGTGTGCTAAATTTCTAATCCAATTTTTCCTCTTCTTTATTTATTTGTAGGGCAAATTGTACTGAATATTTCCCACTATTTGTCATTACACTTTGGGTTGCTGGACTTTACTTTAACCCAGGTAAGCAACATAAAATAGATAAAAGAGAAGCCAAAAGGCTGAAATTGTACATGCCATAACATAACATGATGTATTTGCATAAAAAACAATAATGCGTGTGTGTTTGATATGTGAAATGCAAAATAGGTTACTGCACTGATGTCATTGAACACCGCTGAGTGGTTTGCAGGAAGTGGTTTTCTAATCATTTGTACACTGTGTACTGATGAGAAAAATTTGAAAGAAGAAAAGGAAGAAACAGTTTAACGATGTATCATCCCGGCAGTTTTTCCTTCTTTTTAGGGAGCTTTTGACTGAAGCTCTTAAAGCTCAGAGCATTTGAGCTATTTTTTTATTTTTATTTTTATTTTTTATGAACCCCCCCCGGGTGTTTCTATGACCAAAAAAATTATAATAATATGCTCATTTTATGAGTTTTACATTTTTGCAACTTCATTCACATATTCTGGTAATGGTAACATTTACCCTTTATAAAAGTAATGATAACTTTTGTTCTACCTGACATATGCAAAAACCCAAATACACAGTTTGAAGTCTAAAGCCACCCCATTAACACACTCCAGAAACCTTCTATATAAGCACATATATATTTTCCTATACAGTGTATATATGTGGCTTGCATGGTACCATTAGGGTTACATCTTCTGCACGAGAGTAGTTCAAATCAAACTGGAACTTATGATATCATTTCGTGTCATCGACTGCTAACTTGTCACTAACTTGCGGAAGAGACGCATCAATGTTATTCTGCATGTTTTTAAGTCCCGGTTTGCCCTGAACATCCATCTTAGTTAAAGACCCTTAAAGTAGTTTACTATGCTGGTAAAGCATCAATCATATAGATAAATTTGCACC
>JAAGKR010006075.1:0-45875 GCA_011419295.1 Clarias macrocephalus
ACATACACACATACACACATACACACATACACACATACACACACACATACACACATACACACATACACACACACATACATACACACATACACACACACATACACACACACATACACACACACACACACACATACACACACACATACACACACACATACACACACACATACACACACACATACACGGCATACAGATAAAGAGTTTATAGTAAACACACTACCTGTAGAAGCTTCTGCACACACAATGACTGTGCGTTCCGGGCTGCTAAGTGTAAGGCATTTTTTCCTGTAAAGATAAAAGCATCATTTATTTTCATCATTGATACCACAAGCTGTTTTTTTTGTAAAGAATGAGAGCTGCTTTTGACTTCTAATCCTTAGCAGTTTGTGCATCTACTTTGTTTACAATGTCCTCCGTTGTATATCGATTGGTAATGTTTATTGTATTCTTAAGAATAAATCTTACTGACCACCCGGTGAAGTGTTGACTATAAATGCAAATTAATACCTCTTTAATAGGAAGAATTCTAATACCTGTGGCATCATTGGCTGTGACATCAACACCATGGTTGAGGATGACGCTGAGGCAGTCCAAATGTCCTCTGGTGGCAGCAAGATGAAAACTGTAAAGAGGGGAAGAAGGAGAGAGAGCAGATCAACAGAAAGACAAGGAGAGAGAAATAGAGATGGACAGACAAAGAGAAAAACAGGCAGAAAGGGTAAAAAAAAACCTTCATAGAATCAAAAGAGAGAGAGAGAGAGAGAGAGAGAGAGAGAGAGAGAGAGAGAGAGAGAGACAGTAAAACAGAAAGTGAGAGAGAGAGAGAGACAGTAAAACAGAAAGTGAGAGAGAGAGAGACAACACAGACAGAGAGCATCAAAGAAGGAGAGAATCAGATAAGATCAAACAGAAACAAAAAGAGATAGAGAATGAGGGTGAATCTAGAGGTAAATCAAGGTAAAAGCAATGAATTTGAATACAGTAATATCCTCCTGCAGGAAATACTAGAGAAAGTGCACGAGATTGGAAGCTGAAGGGATAACGTGATAAAGTGGGCAATGTAATGCTGAAAAGTGATGCCTGCTGTAAACGGCCACATCAGCATTCACACAGGACGATGGGAAACTCGATCCTCCACCTACAGTTCAGCCTCTGAACACGGCCCACATACAGCATATATGTTATATTAGAATATCTGTTATCACATATCGATTCATCATCATTATTCATCATAATTTCCATTTACATGAAGTGTTTGTTTTTTTTTTTCCTTTGAGCAATTATTATACTCACCCCACCATTAAAGCTATTCTAGATTTAGACTCAGAATTCTGGTATAACTGCATGCTATATTTTATACAGACATCTGAAGGTTAAGAAGCTATTAAAGCATCCCGTTCGCGTCCACAGCGGCCCATTGTGATGGCATACTATTCATACTTAAGCCTTCATAACAGTCAACACCACCGTCAGAACGCTGAGCAGGTTCGAGCTGGACACGGGGCTTATCTGCCCTAGCGCTCAGAGGTGCGGGAAGTCACACGAGCTGCCACATTACTTCGGGAACTGTTATTAAAAGCTGCGCTGAGAAGAACTCCGGGCACGCCACAGCCCTGACCCGCGGGTCTGGATGCAAAAGCCGTAGATAAGTGGAGAGATTCCACCCCAACGTAACATGAACCCCGAGTGGCATGCTGCCTGCTCCCCGGCTTACGATTACATCATGTCGTTCGGGAGCTATTGTTGTCACATAATGGAGGGGAATGATTTTTGGGTATTGTTACAAGTCCGTCATGGGATCGTAATCTGCAACGCTTAGGAAAGTCGTCATGCCTTGGATGGTTTACTGCGAAAACAAAATATATGACTCTGGAAAGCATCTGGAGGAAAAACACTGAATTACTCAAACTACAGAAAAACAGCTGTTCAATGTCCTGAACCAAAAAGGACAGAGTGTGTCAGGAAAACACCTGCATTTGGTTTCTTTCTTTTTTTTTTTTTTCTCTCTCCTCTAAGCATTATTAAAAAAAAAAAAAAACTCCACAAGCACCACTCTCTCTCCAAGACCTCCCAGCTTTCTGGTAAAGATCTCAAAAAGGCATGCACAAGCAACCCTTCATTGTGGCAAACCATGGCCGCGGAGGCCGGAAAAGCACCGTGACCCGCTGCGCGCAGGAGGCATCCATTCATTCGCTGTCAGAGCAGCCACGTCGTTGACAGGCGAAGAGACGAGAGGGCTGCTCGGAACCCAGACATGTCATTCTAGCTTGGCTCCAGCTCCTTCCATGCCTCAGCTGGATGCGTGACATTTTTAGAGACTCTGAATTGATGTGCGTGTGTGCGTGTGTGGGTGTACACGCCAGAGCTTAAGAGACCCCCCAAAAGCAAGAACATGACCCTGTGAACATGCACATTACAGCGCCGGATCAGTCAGTCATTCTGAACATTCTTGATCTTTAATTTTCACACCGAGAGCAAAACCCAGAGAAACACAAATTAAACCCCTACACACGCCTAATGATACGTTAAACCGGGGTCATGTTGGCGACGTTACGTTTACACATGCTTTTAATAAATAAGTGAACATGACTCGGTGGTGATGTTTCGCAATCTCAAAAGCCAGGAGGTTCTTGTAGTATCAGTAACTGACTCTAAAGTATCCTTTCAGACTCATGGAATCTTTTTTTCCAATTCTTGCAATTCAATGCTGCTGTTCACAATGCTTTTCTTTTTAAATCATTAGCCATGGTCATTGCCTACTGTAGTTTATCCCCTGAACCAAGTTTCCCCCACTACCTAGCAACGCTATTCTCATAACTTTAGAAATGTCAAAGGCATAATTTCTGAACCAACAAGTACGTTTTCAAAAAAAGTGTCATGTGCCAGATTTCCAAAGACAACAGCTAGATAAGCTCCTTGGAATAATGGGACATGCGAACTGTTCCAAACGCTCCAAAAAGGCCACGGTGAAAAGGTTTCCGTATCCAGTCTGGATTAGCAATGGTAATCACTTTCCTTACAGATGTGCACCCGACCCCCTAACACCCAGCTCTCCACTTAACATCCTCTCTTCTCTCCCTGTGGGCCAGACTAAACATGTTTTTATTAAAGATAAACACTGTGTAATCCCATCTAAAATAGTGACCCGCAGCTGCACCTGGACTACGGCGCACCCTCCCTGTGGTCTCCACAGCCGCCGTGTCCGTCAAACCCTCGCGAAACATGAAATCAGTGTGTGGTCAATTCTATATATGGTATGAGCGATGGAATCCTTTACATCTGAAAGGCCCAAAAAAACATGTGCCCCTGCACGCTCGCGCGGCGCTTGACCTCAGACGGGACGGGAAGGTCTCCGTGCCGCTCCGTGGGGCAGGTTTGCTGCTGACCAGCTTGCTTCGTACTGTATGTCAGTCAGACAGTGTTTGTTACCTCCGGCTCCGTTACGCTGCCTCGCCACCCTGGCGACTCGGTGGTGCTGAACGCACTTGATTTAGGCCTGAGAAATTCCAGAGCTTTATTACGACTCCAGGCCCCTTCTCAATGCCGGCTCACGGGAAGAATCTCTCACACACACACACACACACACACACAGAGATAGAAATACCCAAGGGGTGGAAACATCTTATGTTTATGATCGCAAAGCAAAACAAAGCTGGCGTTAAAATTAATCTGAGGCTTGGAACCCTCTGTCCTAGTTTTACTTCCATGGGGATTCAAAGTGGAAAGTATTAAAGAGCATTTAACCATCTTTTTAAGGAGCCGTGACTTAGAGTGTATATGCATCGAGGATTGGTTTACGATCCACGCATCTCTGCTGGCTTTTTGCTTTCCTTATTCACCATGTAGACATCTCTGGTTGAGTGGTTCTGTTCTAGACAGATCCGTGTCCTCTGGTTGGTCACAGAAAGCCTCAGCTCAGATTAGATACAAACACAGGCCAGTGACGATTCTGTAAATACCAGTCATTTTGAAAAAGATTATAATTACTCCCATGCGCTGCTGCATAAACACACACACAGAGTTAGGAATCAGCCCTCGGAACTGAACATAACTTCTCGAAAGGATGAGAGATTTATTGCATTTGCTCTTTTAAGTAAAAGATTGATCTAAGACTTTGCTTTATGATTAACAAGAGACCGAGGAACAGGATTGTTTATTTAAATAATGCAAGACAGACAGATACTTGGCTGGGGATTAAAATCCTCCCTAAAGCCGTTGTTAACCTTTGACACTTAAATGGAGCTAATTAAAACTCTCTGCTTGACCTTGTCGAAATGGTTTATCTGTGTGTGTGTGTGTGTGTGTGTGTGTGTGTGTGTGTGTGTGTGTGTGTGCGCGCACTTACGCAGACCGGCCCTCCACATCCAGTTTGGTGGGGATGATCCCTTTCTTACTGAGGACGGCTGACACCTTGTCCACCTCCCCTTTTTCTACAGCTTTCATCAACCTGTCATCGTACTTGTTCCAGTCTGTGTTCTGCAAAACAGGAAAAGAAGGTCAGGACATTAAGTTCAGGGTAACGCGGAAGTCATATAGCACATCAGACACTCGCGGTATGGATTTAACGGCTGGAATTTTTAGTTTAAAAAAAAAAAAAAAAAGTGGTTGGTTTTGTTCTTCTTTATGAATAGCTGCCAAGACAGAAAACGAACTTTGTGCTCTTTGGAATGGGGTTATACCAGCTCTCTAATAGCACTTTTTTTTTGCCACGGGGAACATTTGCATTTCAAAACTGTTACGGAGCGTAAAAACAATCGCAAAATGAAATTGTGTGCAGGAATGCGACTTGACAACAAGTTAAAACAAGTCATGAAATCCCAAGGCTGAAAATATTGCTCCGAATCAACAGTGTGTTCTCCAGGAACATTCCAGGATTCCTAGCTGCTGTGGAGAAAGTCGTAAGTCTCTCCGGCTTAGTAGGTCAGTCCAAAAAAACATACACACAAATACACAAGCATGTGCACAAACACAAGTTTCCCAATTAAAGTTACAAACTATTATAAGAATCTTAAGCCAATTTTGTTCCAAAGAAAACAACCTTCCTCATGTCCATTTGATACCTACAAAGTACATGGAGGTGCATTTAAGCCATCGACTCATGGTGCCGGTGATGCTGATCCTTTACACAGCAGCTCAGGAGAAAGACAGAGAGAGAGCGAGAGACAGAGAGAAAACAAAAGACCAGAGTTGCCCCTGTTGGTGGGAAAGTTCACTCTACCAGCGAGTGTGTGAGTTTTGTCCCTTTTAATCGAGTCCCGTGCTCCAGCGGGCTGCCTGCGCCTCCCCGAGACCCAAGAGTCCTCGGCCGAGTCTGCTCGCTCCTCCCCGAGCCTCAGCCTCTCCCTGTGCTCTCATCACGTCCTCGCATACACTCTCACACACGCCTGTGCACGGAGCTGCTGCAGAGCAGGGGCCAGCCCTGGGACAGCAGCTCCTCCTCTGAGCAACAAGTCTAACTCCCTTTGTCCTGTCCTTTTTGTTTTTCAGGCGAAATTCACGCTGTCCAGCTTTTCCTTGTATATATATATATAGAAAGAGAAAGAGAGAGAGAGAGAGAGAGAGAGAGAGAGTTCTTCCTCAGTGCTCGGTCTTTCTAACCTCAACTGGGCTAAATGGCGAGGTCCTGCAGCTCTTGGTGGTAAATATGTGATCTCTTCAGGGTCGAAAATATCCCGGTAAACATTGTGCAGAAGGGCCTTCTGACTGGTTACCTTTTTTTTGGCCCCCAAACCTTTCTCCAATGACTGATTGGGGAACAGGCGCTAAGAATAACCTATCCTGACATGCTCGGCCCATGAGTAACCGCATCGGTGGCGGAGAGTCAAGACGGAGGTCTGCCAAGCAGGAGGAAACCCACATACACTCACTCACACACTCACACACACAGACAGAGCTAGAAATATTAACCCATAACAGATTACACATTTGGATCCAACCCACTTTATTGGATGACCTGCTGAAGCAAGCAGTCTACACCCTTCACGGACTTTCTCTTCTCGTGATCCGAGCCGCTGATCGCTCCAGACGCACAGTAGCCGGATTAGGTGTCGGCCTTTTTACAATCGGCTGTCTGGGAATCTGCGAAGCCCTCTCATCTCCATCTCTCTCTCTCTGCACCTTCATGGTAAACACGGCATATAAAATCTATTTCAAATGGAAGATGTCATCTCTCAAATCGGGACACTGTGAAAAACATAAAGGGGGGGGGAGGCTATGGGGTGCTGCTGGGTGTTTAATTTACACGCCGCATCAGTGGCGGGCGGGTGGATTCGTGTTACATGCACCCTCTTCTGAGTCGTAGTGGAGCCGACTGAGTGGCAGTAATCTTCGTGAAACATGTGACGATCTCTTCACACACTGAACAAGCCATATGAGGGGCTTGCTGAGAGGGGGGGGTGGGGGGGTGCGCGAAGGAGAGGGGGTTACTTTCTAACCTGCTCCGCAACATGGAGACAAAAGGAACAGAAATGGACACGCACTTATATCTGCTCTTATAAATACACACATGCATGTATGTGCGCATGTATTTTTGTTTTGTCTTGCTGAAAGGAGCATGAATGAATGATGGCTTAGGTGTTTAAATCTGTGACAACAACCGCATTAAACTGCCAGACATGACGTCCTGATATCTCACACACACACACACACACACACACACACATACACACACACACACACACACCAGTGCTTCAAGCTCAATGACCAGTCTGAATGATGAATGCATCAATACCACCAGTTAAACCTTAAAATCATCATCATCATCATTACTATTATTTACTACTACACTGCGATGCCTTTGCTAATATTTGACTTGACCCATATAGTGTATGTTCGAAACGTTAAGGATTTAAGCAGCACTAAACATGCATTTTGTTTGCAGCACCGGTTATCCTCACACCGGTGCCATAATTCACCTGCTATTGTTACACGCAAGCAAAGGGTTTTAATCATTATTTCAGTATCGACTGCGCTCCTATTCTTCTCATCACAAAGAGCGCACGCTGAGAAAGCACAGCAGTGCAAGATTTTATTGCATTTAATAAAAACAGCAGACACCTGGTAACAGTTTAAGCTTTAACTCGCACATGCAGATGCCTGTAGTTTTGCTGAGCGTGAGCATTCTAAACAACAACGAGCTCCCCAGGAATAGGTTTGGCTCAATTGGTAGTTAACAGCCTTTTTATATGTTTTTGTCACGTTTTTAAGCATAGAACAGGAACAGATACATAACTTGACTTACACCAGTCATAGCATCACGATCACCCGCCTAATAGTCAAGTCAAGTAGGCTTTTATTGTCACACCATTTTTCTACATACAACATAAATTAACAGAAACTACCTGGCTAACTAAGAAACCTAACTAGCTGGCTAGCAGAGACGGTACAGATTGACATGTCTGTTGTCTATCGTTGTCTCTTTTTGTATAGAAATAAATAGTTTTAAAAGTAAATGCGTCATATCTAAGCTAGTCAGCTAATTAGGTCTCTTAGTTAGCTAGCAAGTTCTGCTGTGTTGTAAATTTATGTTGTTGCATGTATGTAGCATCTTGGTCCTGGAGGAATGTTGTTTCATTTCACTGTGTACTGAACTGTATATAGTTGGAATGAGAATAAAAGCCTACTTGACAACAAAAATTAACAAAAAGCTAACTAGCTAACAGCTAACTAGCTGGCTAGCTGGGACAAGACATTTTAAGAGATCTACATTGTCTCTAGAGACAAGAAAGTGCACGTGCAAATGTGCAAACAAGAACGACAAAGTGACAATGCGACAACATGGACCCAGCTAACCAGCTAATTAGGTCTACTATCTATCTATCTAGGTCTAGTTCGGGTTTTGTTAATTTATGTTGTCAAGTCAAGTAGGCTTTTGTCGTCATTCCACACACAGTGAAACAAAACAACGTTCCTCCAGGACCAACGTGCTACATACAGTACTGTATATGCAACAGCATAAATTTACAATACAAATTTACCAGAACTAGCTAGCTAACTAAGAGACCGCATTAGCTGACCAGCTCAGATATGACAGATTTACATTTTTTTGTTTTAAGTTTTTTTTTGTAATGCAACACTACCCAGGAAGAAAAGTGATGCAATTGGTCCTGACACAAAAGAGTCTTATTGCCAGCCAGACTCTGTGGTAATGAGGTGATGAGTTGAGGTAGTGGGAGGAGAAACAGTAAACAGTAAACGTTCCGTAAGTAGCAGCTAGGATATCGTGTACGTCCCCATTTTCTGCCACCAAAACGGCGCCGACTCATCCAGGCACAGACTCCACTAGAGCTCCGAAGGTGTGCTGTGGCATCTGGCACCAAGCCGTCAGTAGCAGATCCTTCAAGTCCCCCAAGTTGCGAGGTGGGGCCTCCATGATTCTCGATTGGATTGCGATCTGGAGAATCTGGAGGCCGAGTCAACAACTCAAACACACCTTCACACCGTGTGAATTTCAGGACCCAAGATTTCCCAGCAGAACATTGCCCAAGGCATCACACTGCCTCTACCACTTTGCCTTCTTCTTCACATTGTGCATCCTGTTGCTTACCTTGGACCACTTCTGGTGCAGTAGGTCCAGACTGGGACCATCACAAAAGAGCTGCAAGTTTGGAGTTGCTCTGATCCATCACAATTTGTCCCTCACTCAAAGTCACTGACGCTTGCCTATTTTCCCTGCACATCAATGTAGAAGACAAAATGTTCACTTGCTACCAAATATATCACACCTAATGATTAATCAATGAGAAAATCAATGGTACTCATATCACCTCTCAGTCGCCATGATGTTATTGCTGATTAATGTATGTGTTAAGGAAATAACGTACAGTGTACTGGCAAATGTTTGCTACACTGTATGGCCAAAAATATGTGGACACTAAGAGAAACCCTTGGTGATTAGGTTCAAGTCGTTCAACCACATTCATTGCAAGCAGATGCATAAAGAAAAAAAAATATATGGATGGCACGTAAGGAAGGACAAGAGTGTGAGAGTAACCACAGGTTTACAGGGTTACTGCCAGATTAACACGGGAGTGAAGGAGACAGCTGAGCCAACATACATGATCATGAAAAGCACAGCCATGTTAATGTCAAGTGTTCATGCATGCACGTAGTGATGAAAGCCAAAACTGTAGCACCTTTTGTAGCCTTTTGTAATGCAACACTAACCAAGTAGGAAAGTGATGCAGTTGGTCCTGACACAAAAGAATCTTATTACCAGCATACGTGGAATTATTGTAGCTTATCAGAAAAGTATTTAAATTAACATCAAGTGACTCAAATGCAGTTGTTTACCCTAATGCGAGACCGATGTGTCTGAATGCACTAAATAGGATGTATTTTCAGATCGGATCAAAGTCGGATTTCATATGTAGTCCTAGATCTCAAATCCGATATACAGGGTCATGCAAGTTGAATGAGATCAGATCGTAATTCATTCCTTGACTTTTTGCCTCTGCAAATGCGTAGGATGCATCAGTCAGCGCCGGCAGCGCAGGGATCTCATTTCAGCAAAACAGAAAGTGGAGACAAAGTGACATCTGTGATTTAGTAATAGGATATTTGGGGCAATGAGACGGTCTAAGGAAACTGGAGGGAATTTATCGAAATAGAGCAGTATTCAGGATTATTTCAAAGGAAATGACAAAACAACCACGGCACAGTGATATAGTGGTTAGCAGTATATGAAAGATGAATGAATGAATGACAGACAAAATGTGATGACGCGAGCAAAGACATATCAACATGCGCATATATGCCGTTTTAAAGAATAGACGATATCTACATGACAGTCAGATGAAAATCACTTGGAATTATGAATGTGAACCGCCCAGCCATTTAAGTTCTGACCAAAAAATGTTGAGAATTGAACAAGGTGGCTTGTGATGTAAACGTAGCCTAAATGACCTGCACATCTGACCGATTTCTAAATCAGAGTTAGCAGGTTCCCGCAGGCGAAAAACAGCTAGAGGGTCCGCTTCGGGCAACATGACCGAGTTTTCACGAGCTGTGCATACTTTCATACAGGAAGGTGAAAAAGGCTTTAAAGGTGTTGAAAGATTAGTTGCTACCTGCGTAACCTGACTGAAACTGAAATGATGGTGAGGTCGGTAGGGTTGTTGCAGTGTGATGACTCATCACAGTGATCAGGATTAGACTTCAACACTCTCATCAACTGTGTTAAAATATTTCTTTCAACATTTACCAGCTGTTTTTAATCTAAAGGACTTCTTCATTGCACTGAAGGTGAAATTTCGTATTGTGAAACGCATTTTCCTATAGGAAATAATGTTAAATGTACATAATCCGTTCTGGCCACCCAAAAATATTACCAAATTTCATATAAATCATATAAACCACTCACTTATCTATACCAATACCTAACCCTAAGCCTATCCCAGGAGTCTTAGGGCACAAGGCGAGGTACACCCTGGCCAGGGTGCCAATCCAATCGCAGGGTGCACGCACACGCACACGCGCACGCACGCACGCACGCACGCACGCACGCACGCACGCACGCACGCACGCACGCACGCACGCACGCACGCACACGCACGCACGCGCACGCACGCACGCACGCACGCACGCACGCGCACGCGCACGCGCACGCGCACGCGCACGCACACGCACACGCACACGCACACACACACGCACACACACACGCACACACACACGCACACACACACGCACACACACACGCACACACACACGCACACACACACGACGGCCAATTTGGGAATGCCAATTAACCTAACCTACATGTCTTTGGACTGTGGGAGGAAACCGGAGTACCCGGAGGAAACCCACCAAGCACGGGGAGAACATGCAAACTCCGTGCACACAGAGACGGGAATCAAGCCCGAACCCTGGAGGTACAAATCAACAGTGCTAACCACTAAACAACCGCGCCACCGACATTTAACCTCACTTTACCGTTTCTTAACTTAAATGTGTCCAAGTCTGTCCCGGGCTGCTAGGCAGTCTAAGTGCTTCTATGTCCTATACTTCATTTCAACACCTTTCCAAACCAAAAGTACTTTCCCTTTCCTTTTACTACTCTCGACATGTCCTGCACAAGCGTATCTGAGAACAATCAATACAAGTGCAGATAGACAAAACCATCAGTTGTTTCTTCTGGGACAAAGTCCACTTGCCTTGAGGGTACACAATGACAGGCAGAAATCGCACATCGAGATTAAGATATGGTCCAAGATCTTTTCTCTGCAAGGGATTGCAGTCTCACTGACGCAGGCAAACATCACCAGCGGTTATAGGACGGGTTCGAACAGGAGCTTAGTCGCCTTGTTTTTATATACACAGTGGTGTTTGTTGCTCCTGATTACTCATCTCATGCTTTCCCTTCTAACAGGAGATAAATCATAGCTCACAAAAAAAAACAACAGGAGGGAATCGGTCTACTCGCACCGCAATGAGGATATGAGCACCGCCGTTTTATTACCTTACTCTCATCAACCAGAAGGTAGAACAAACTAAGTAGCTGTGTATTAAAAAAATAATAAATAAGGTTTGGTGGTTTCGTGGTCATCTCATCATGTCTCAATAATCTATTTCAGGGTTTTCATGTTAAAGCTTTCATAAACAAATAAATACAAGACAGAGGTGGGAAAAGTTCATGTATATATGTACGAGGAAGAGACGAAAACATCTTGGGATTTCAAAGAGAATCATTACTGGTCATGGACGAGACATGGATTCATCACTATGAGCCTGAGAGGAACCGTAAAGATCCTCAATCGAGAACCGAGAGAAAGTTCAAAAGTCACCAAACAGCTGGAAAATTCATAAATGCAATCAATCAGTTTTCAGGGATTCTCAAGGGCGAGTAATGGAACATTATTAGGACAAAGGTTCAACAATCAACAGTGCTCGTTACAGTGAGCATAAGAAGCATAATCTGGTCCCTTGAAAGCAGAACTATGAGAACAAAGATTCACTGCTGACGACAGTGCGGGTTCAGCCTAAAACATTTTTAAGGAGGGGAAAGCTTGTTTACAGATGGACAAGGTGAACTGAAAAGCAAGAAGATTGTCAGAAATGATGTATTTGCATTTTCTCAAAGATAATCTAAAATCCATTCTACAGCCAGAGTGCGGATCCACCCTCATATAAAACAGACTGGAAGGATTTCAGCATGAAAACAGAAATACATAAACCTGGCCACAGAAGTCAGCCGTATTTGGGTACATAAGGAAATCAACAAAAAGATCAAAAACCTTTCGAGCATCAAAAGGTGATGCCAGTATTGGATGAAATATTTACATTTGTATTGCCAAAGCTTAGACAGAAATAAATCGCATGAAAATAACGGGAGTGGATAGTTTAAAAATAACAGGATAGAAAGAACAGTAATAAATAAATGTATATAAAATGAAAAAGTACAGACATTTAGTTAGTACTGTCGCCATGCACCTCCAGGGTCCGGGTTCGATTCCCAGCCAGGTTCGATTCCCGTCACTGTATGCATGGAGTTTGCATGTTCTCCCCGTGCTTCCAACGGTTTCCTCCAACAGTCCAAAGACCTGCAGCTTAGGCTAACTGACATTCCCAAATTGCCCGTAGTGTTTGAATGTGTGCGCGAGTGTGTATGTGTTTGTGCCCTGTGATGGATTGGCACCCTGTCCAGGGTGGACTCCGCCTTGTGCCCTAAATCAGGCGCCCCACGACCCTGAATACAGGATGAAGCGGTATAGACGATGAGTGAGTGAGTGAGAAACATTTAGTTAAAGTCAACGATAAAGTGACTCGTGAACATTATAGAAAATAAAATAAAGCATATGTGTACATTATAATGATACAAAAACTTTTCCAATAACTGTCTCCGTTGTATTATACAAACCTCTACACTATATAATCGTTGCTTGTGCAAAAAATATATATACATCACCGCTCTTCTCTATAACATACAACATCTTAACTCAGTGCAACTTAATTTAACTCACTCATACACCAGACCGTACGCGCCCCGCCCTAAATGCGCCCTCAGGAAGGTCTGGCACTTATCGGTTATTTGTTCTGGCTCTAATGAAGTGCTGCAAAGTATTAAAAGGTGATGCTGTGGTAAAACAGATTAGTCGGCCGTCCTGCACTCTCTTAACGACACGATAACTGCTTTTTCGTCAGATTATTAGATTTTCACAAAACACATTCTATTAATATTCATATTAACTTCCTTTCGTTTCTTTCACACAACACACACACTATATTCCTTCTTGCACGTCAGACTCGTGATATCGCACATTAATCGCCATGTTGCACACACTGCTCATCATGTTGCTCGTTGCTTGTTCTTGTTTGCACCCTGCTCAATTACCCACAAAATGAGGACAAACTTGCACTTTGGAACATGGACGATCACACCGCTACTGACACGCACATCATTTCATTTCATGGTTCATGTTTCAATCATCCTGCTGCTGTAATACCCGCGCGCCATCTGTTTATTCTTCATTTTTAGACCTTACAGATTAAAATTCCATTTTCTATATTCTGTAAATCCTGTGTAATTCATATATTGTAATTTTTATTCTATTTTGTATCCTCTTTTCGGTCGAATAAGTAGTTAACTGCGTATCATATTCTTTGTATGGATGTGTACAGGACACAAAATACATTTGAACTTAACATTTGATCAAAAGTCTACCGCTATGCTTTTCGGGGCTGATGCCGAAACCAATCATTAGTCAAGAAGGAGCCTGATAACTGGTATTTTAAACTGATGTGCATTTGCAGGAAAAAAAAATAATGTGATCTTGGTGTCAATGTTTATTTTAGTAGAACACAAACTCCAACATAAAATGTAATTAAATTAAACACAACTAACATTACTCATTTACTCATCGTCTATACCGATTTATCCTGTAATACAGAGTCGGTGGGGGGAGGGGAGGGGGCGGGGTTTGGAGCCTATAGCAGGGCGAAGGGCATGGTTCATCCTGGACAGGGTGTCCATCCATCGCAGGGCATCACACACTACGGGTGATTTGGGAATGATAATTGCATGTTTGTGGCTGTGGAATGAAACCGGAGTACCCCGAAGAAACCCACAAAGCACAGGGAGAACATGCAAACTCCGAGGTGGGAATCAAACCCGGAGCCTGGAGGTGCAAGGCAACAGTGCTGACCACTACGTCACCATATTAACGTTATCTTACAATGAAAAAAGTGCAAGGATCTCACAGTAGCATTTTTTCTAAAATGAATAAATAAAACATATTTTTGAAGCTTTGTAAAGTAAAAAAAAAGTTCAAATAAACAAGTACAATTTTAACTGAACTAGAGGCCCAATTCAGGAGCACCAGCCAGTGGTGCGGAAAGCACGGTTGCTCATCACCGAGACGGCTTCAGTCTCATAAACTGCATAGAATGACGACACGGAACAGATAATTGTAGAAATGCTAAATAAATCCGCCAACCCCTAATTAACATGTCCATAAAACAAACGTGCGCGTTCTAGCCCTCGCTAGCTGATTGCTACTAATCCGTCTGTAGTGTCAACAGTTGCTGGATAACAATTATGGGTTCTTCATTAATACACAGCTCCTGATTACGCAGCGGTGACCGAGGCCTAACCCGTGATTAGAGACTCTACCATAGTAATTGAGAGCTAATTCCAGGTTACACTGGGACTATAGACAGATATCTATACAGCCTGTCGTTATGCTGCTGGCTAAATAGATGCTTTAATTAGACCCCCTCTCTGACAATCTCACCCCCCACACTTAGGTCAGGTTTGCTGATGATCTTAGGCAAGTGTGCACCCAGACGCCTGCCCGGTGGTATGCCGAGGAAAGGCCGAGAGTAGCAGTGGGAGGCCCGTGTCGGTATGTAAACTAGCTGTAAAGAGACAGCTACGGGCGATGCGCCGTCTCCAATGACCGAGCTCCGTGACCGGCAAACTGCTACCATGGCAACATGAATACACTTGCCATGCATAAGAGGCACCCAAGTTGCTACCATTATGTAATCATAAGAGCTCAATGCCAGCCTGAGTTCAGCACACTATTGATTGGTACATCTTTCTTTCGCTCTCTCTCTCTCTCTCTCTCATACACACTCCTAAACTTGAAAATTTACATCCAAGTTTTTAGCATTTGGCAGATGCTCTTATCCAGAGCGATTTACAAAAGTTTCCGTCATTGGATAGAAGACGGAATTATACTGGATTATGAAGCATTATATGGGTAATGAAGAATAAGATACAGTACCCTAGAATACCTTCACATTATATCACATATAAGTGGCCAGAACAATCAAGAATGATTAATCAATGATGTTTGGTACCTGTGGCTTCATCCAGTACTAAAATAAAAAAATAAAAAAATTTAAAAACTAGGGCAGCAAGTGTCCAGTTATAGACTCCCTGGACACTTTCTGTCTGGTCCACTAAAAGTCTGGCTTCCAAAAAAAGACTCAAATATCCATTAGTGAAGAACTGCGTCCATTGGGAGAAACCGAGATGACCGAGCACCTCCTGTTTTTTTGGAAAGTATGTACACTTGCAGAGATGAGACAGCTGTTCTATAGCATCAGAACTGTCTGACCTTCGACCCCGGGGCCAGTGTATTCCCTGCTATTTCCCCATTTCCGCCAGCCGGGTTATACTGAGATGCATCAACTTCCTCAGTCGCCTCCGGAGTCACAGATCCTGGATATTTCACCGACCACCAACAGACCAGGGTTAAATACCAGGAACACCACAAAGGCAGGTCTCTCTGCTTTAGACCCACTACTTCACTTATTCATGGATTTACATTCATGGACATTACCTAGCTCAGCCTTGTAGGGGACCTGGATCCTATTTTAGGAACTCCGGCAGTGAGGTGCGAAGACATCCTGGATGGAACATCAGGGCCTCATGGGGGCATCAGGGCGACATGCACACACATTCACACACTCATTCACACCTAGTGGCACTTTAGCATCACTAATGGACCTGCTGACACTTTTTGAAGGTGAGAAGAAACCAGAGAACCCAGATGAAACCTATAACGATACTCTATACTAATAAGCCCTGATAAGCAGACGTCACTAATAAGCACTTCTCAAGTTAACCTCTCTCTCAGTTCATGTAATGCCAGATCAACAAAGTACGATAACTACAGTTGAGCAAGGAGTGCTGTTCTACTGAATATCATCATGGCTGAAGATATCACAGCCGTGCTGATATTCAGTACCACAGCGTGACCTGAAGTGTGATGTTGCTTTCATACAGTACTAGATGTTCCCGCGACTTAATTCGCGTGGAATTTAATTGCGCACTCATAAGCGCGTTTAAAAGAATAAATAAATAAATAAATAAATAAATGTCCAACGCCACCTGTTGAACTTTGGAATGACCTAAAAGTTTCACGCGTTACCGTGGAATGAAGGTGTGAAATTAAAAAAGGTGGTTTACTTGTACAAAAATGTACAGCGCCATCTGTTGAATTTTGAGATGAACTAATGATTTTGTCAAGGCCATTTTTATTTATTTTTGTTTTAATGATGCAAGTGTGTTTTCCATTTAAATTTCTAAGTAGCATAGCTTCTCTTCCCGTGGGTCAATTGCAATGAAACAAAGCCTATATGTTACGTAAAGCTTGGCCAAATACACCTGTGAAAACCAGATTCAAATTGGTTCTTATTTGTCTAATGTGATGCATGCACAAACAAACAGACCGACAATCCATCTTGATGTGTTTCTACTCCTCATCTTACGTGCCCCCAAAAAACATTTCGCAAATATCTTTATATATGTACAGACACGCCGACTTTACAGTTTTAATACATGTATAGGTTTCCATGACTACAATTTATACCAACACATATGATGCGTTATTGTTTATTGGTTTGTAAATTCTAAACATCTGTCTTGTGAGTGCTCAGATCCTGACGATTAGATTAGCAGAGGAAACCTTTCACTCTGGCTATGGATGCGAATATTTTGGATGCCATGGATGTTTCTAGGCGACCTCACATGCTCCACAGCCTGCTTACTCGGGCATGAGGCTGAAAAGCTAGAGAACAAGAGAAATCACTCAGACGCGTTTCCTGTGTGCAGCAGGAGCGAGAAGTGAGAGATGGATAAGAGCTGCTGCAGGACACGGACAAAAGGAATGAAGACTTAGCAATGTCAGGGCGGACATAGTGGCAAAAAGTTACGTTACAGGCAATGCCGGGGAAATAATAAGAGAAAATAATAGAGATGGGGAAAAAAACAAAACAAAAAAAAAAAAACAGACTGGTTTGAATGGACTGAAGAAATATGAAAAAAAGGAGTGATGAAAAAGGGGAACACCATTTTCATTCTACATTATTGCAATAAACAAGAGGCCATAAGCAGATTAAAGTAAAAAAGAAAATCAGTCATGTTAAGTTCAAACTGAAAATAATAAAAGTGAAAAGATTGTAACCACTGGATTGTGAAAGCGCCCACAGAAACGCAGGAATGTGCTGCTGATAAAACAATATTTACATGACCAAGGTCACCGCTTCCCACAAGCCAGGGAGCTCCGCTCGGAGGCGAAAGCTTATTAACCACATGCTCTAATGAGTACTTAACACCAGAGTGAAGAGGCTAAAGAAACGAGCAAACTGAGGTGTACTTCAAGACGATAAAGGAAAGGCAACGTGCTGAAAATGATGATAGCACTTCAAGGTTGCAACATCATGAGTAAAGCGCCATACTCGCGTATCCACGATTAAATAATGCTTTAAACGAATATGAATTTTGCCACCACATAACACTGGATGGATAGATGGACAGACGGATATTTTAAACATGCATGTCCTTCACAACAACCTGTGTGTATATCTATATAAATGAAATATAGTATAATTTAATTAATAAATAATATTGTTTGTAGTTTGGTCAGAACTCAGTCATTCAATAATATCTTTACGTTTCATAAAAATTTCTGTAGGTCCGTCACAGCATCACACAAAACTGGCTGGACAGAATATAATTAAACCAGTTCTTTAGTATTTGTAGTTAAACCTGCGACAGAAAAGAAATCAAAGGGACATTATGAGCAGTTATGTTCCAGATTATTATTTTAATACTTTTTAACTCATTCTGTGCTTTTTTTGTTCGAGGTGGGCGTGGCTATACGCAGAACCACTCAACGTGAATCAGATGCAAACAATTTGGAAACGGCATTTCACCTAATCTGCACGTCTTTGGACTATCGGAGGAAACCGGAGAACCTGGAGAACAGGGAGAACTTGCACACAGACCCGAGGCGGGATGCGAACACCTGACCCTGGAGGTGCGAGACCACTAAGCCACCATGCCGCCTATTAGTTGTAATATTCAACATAATGAATTTCTCTACATTTCCCACAGGACAAGTTTTCTTGTTTCTTGTTTATTGTCAGCAATCGTTTGATAGCGACTGACAAGATCAGTAGGAAGGTACAACTCTTACACAACTTGTATAAATCAAACTGAATTATCAGTTATAGAATAAAGTCTATGTAAATCAATAAATAAAATCTAATTAGAATGACTTTAATGTCCATATTTTGTGTATCGCTTAATCCTGTCCTTAAATATACATTTATATCCAGATTTGTGGAACAGAAGCGATAATGTGGTTTCAATGTGATGTGCACATCTACGTTTTTCATACAGAATTATTCTGATACCTATACCTCGTAATTGTACCTCATCTACTGCTTGCACTGGATTCTCACGTAATAAGTAATAATTTAGACAATGCATGTTAAACTACACCAGATAACACTAGATGTAAGATATGGCCCTAGATGACACACTCAGACAAAGTCAGACATGATAAAACACACACTCACTCACACCCTGGTCATACTGTAGTGTTGTGATTCTTTCACCATTAGTCATGATAACGGCAAGAACAAACCTGTTCAGACTTGTCAGAAGATTTCCTGTTTATTTAATCAGCTGTTATTTACTCCCATTTTATACATCCACTCTGTCTTCTTGTGTGAAAAAAAATCTAAAATTTCTTGCCTTTGGAAGCATTGTTGTACCTTTACTTTCCTCCAGAGGGCAGCATTAATGCCAACCACAATCACCACCATGATAAAATTATTTTATTTCAATATTTATTAGAGTATTTATTAAAAAGACATCTTGCTTCACAAGTCATTTCAAAATGGACAAAATAAATAAATCAATAAAATCAGAAGGGACAAAAGAACAAAATGAAATGTGCAGATGGCATCTTTACACTCTAAACTCGGTTTGTTCTTTATTATTATTAATAATAAAGAACCTGTATTTGTAGGCAGGCCAGTAAACCGTGCAGCTGTGCAAAGAACAAATGATGCAATTAAAACTATTTAGTAGGTCAGCTGTTAACACAGTCACAATCCTCAGCTCAGCAGAATACTGTTATTGTCTTGGTCTTTGTGATGGAAAGCTTAGTGTGTGTGTGTGTGTGTGTGTGTGTGTGTGTGTGTGTGTGTGTGTGTGTGTGTGTCATCAGCATTGATATAAGTCCCCCCCCCAAAGTCACTAATCCCTGACCACTGAAACACAATAGACTCACATACATTCCCCTCACCACAAACATCCCAAACACACACACACACACACACACACACACACACACACACACACACACACACACACACACACACTACTCTCCATTATACATAATACATACTGTATACTTCCCACTGCATATATACAGTAGTTACTCCAAATTTACACACACACATGAGACAAAGATATTCTGTCTGTGTCTGTCATACTTCAGCAAATATGAACAAGAAAAAAATGCATTTCTAACAGTAAACAAAGATTGTGGTTTAATTCTAACTCATTCTTCTTGGTCAACTACCTTGCGGCCTTGGGGTCTTGGGTTGAATTTACATTGAGGCATTTGGCAGATGCCCTTATCCAGAGAGACTTATATTTTTACCTTATTACACATCTGAGCAGTTGAAGGTTAAGGGCATTGCTCAAGGACCCAACAGGAACAACTTGGTGGTTGTGGGATTTGAACCTGGAACTTTTTGAGCCATAGTCCAATGCCTGTGCGACCTCTGACCCCAAGTTTGAAATAAATTCAGTTTATTAACTTTTGAATAATTTAGTTTATTCACTGTGGTTTTGATAGAACATCCATCTTCACTGAAAGTTCAGTTTTGTAATTAGCTGTAGTTCTCCTCGAGCGCGTCCCATAGTGACGGGAATCGCCAGGGATCATCTGATACGATGTCTTCACGATACCCAGGTGCTGATTTAACTTATATTGGGACTTTGTGAGCATGATTCTAGGAAAATTATTCTATAAACAAACATTGTGACTCAATTTTTTTTTTTTCCAGATTTTGTTACGATTCTAAACAAACTCCTGGGTGAATAGTTTGGATCATGCCACCTGCAGGATTAAAGAGGAATAGCAGTGTTTTACCACCTCAAATGCAAACAAATATAAATTAAAAATAACTGTAAAACAATAATTAATTGCATTCTATATCTCGTTCCACCTTTTAGTTCAAAAGTGTTTTGGTTTGTCTAAATGCTCGTGTGTGAATTTCCATGCTTCAATTTTTTTTCCTGACTTTTTCAGTGATTAGCATTAGCATGAGATTAGCTTAACTGTCATTTCACAGCATTGCTCGCACCTAAGGAGATTCGACCGCAGTTGTACCGACACGGATGGTTAAGGTTTTTTGCTACAACATTTTCCATTCCAGTGTATTTTTATTTAAAGGTGTAATTCCAGAGATGCTCAGGAACATTCTGGTAGTGTTTATATCTCGAATGTGATTATCGTTACACTTCATTGTAATATTTTTTGTTCATGTATTTCAAGTGGATAAATGCACTGAAATTCAAAATATGTAACAAAAAGCTAGTAGCTTAAAAAGTTAACAAAAGGTTAAATTGCAAAATTTAAGTTCAAATATGTTCCTATTACTCTAATGAATAAATCTTTCGATTTAACCATAAAACCATTCATTCAATAAGTGACATTTTATATTTGAAGATGATGACGTAAACGTATTCTCATACCCAGGAGTCTCACAACGACCTTCATGTTCCAACAATGCACTAAATCCCTGGCTGAATCAGTTATTTATTTATTTATTTATTTATTTATTTATTTATCTCTGTATATTAATGTGTTTTAGCACAACATAAAAGCTAATTTCACTGATCCACACTCGATCCCAACACAGTACAGACACTGTGGAGAATCTTGCTTCAATGGATCAGAAAACTAGATTTCTGGCTCCTGAGTCATGCAACAGAAATGTATTTCAGTAGTGTGAGATTTCCACAGCAGGTATCCGTCTGAGGTGCTTGCGTTACCAGGGAAACCTGTTGCTATTACTGTGCAAAGTTCACACTTTTAAAACTACTAAAAAAAATATATAAAAAAAAAACACCCATGTTGCGCCTCTATGTACTGTTGTTTTCTTTGGTATAAGGACTGCAGGGTAAATACAATAAGAATTCACCGTCCCAAGCAGCGTTTCTCAGCGGTTGCTTTAAGTTCTCTCTACAGTACTTATAAAGTATTATATTTTACATGGAAATTTAGCTGAATTTACATTAATATTTGTTACAAAATTAGTCAATTATGTTGTTCTTAATAGTTTAGCGTTAAAACGCATGAAAATTATATATTGCCATGAAAAAATAATAATAATACAAATTGCAGAGTATATTTGCGATTTCCACAAAATTGCGGAGGTTTCTGTGTATAATTGACGGCAACTTCTCAGAGGTTCGCTGTATACTATAAAAAATAATAAAAACTCAAGTCAATGTGGCGATTAATTCATGATTCATAACAAATTATTTCCTCACTTTTAATAAACCGTACATGAAATTAATGCCAGGTCTCATCAACTATAAGCTCCATGTTATTTTATGTTTCAACTGATGGGCAATTTTGTTTGCCCACTTCCAGTGAAGTGATGTACAATGTTACACTTGTCCCCGTTACTGCACACGGTTCCCTTTGATCTGACTGATTTCATTTGTGATGGCTGAACACCGTCCCCTCGCAGGAAGCTGCTAGCCGATGAGAACACGGCAAATTACTTTTTTTCTCCCCCTCTGCCCATCAAAACCCATCAAAAAGTTCACAATTTTACATTATGTCTTGGTTTGTAGAAATTTATTTCGTGTAAACATGATCATCTGCTATGTTCTCTATAAGGGTTTCTTGTAGTTCCCATTTCGACCACTAGGGGCAGAACTAACTAAGCATGAGACAGCATTTCTGTGCTTTGAATAACATCAAATTGGCAGGATGGATTTCACTTCTCTCGGGTGTGACGTCTAGATGCTTTTCTGCTCATCGTAATGGTAAGAAGCATTTGTATGATGTGTTTCCTGGCAGCTTCAATCAATCTGTTCATTTTCTTCTTATAATCCGATCCACAATCATACAGTGATCAATGTACACGCCTCTCGAGGCAGGATTATGATCTGGAATGGCTTCAGTTGCTCAACATTATGTGGCAATAAAATAAAATCAGCTGACGACCTGAATGTACAGAATGAACAGATCAGATCAGCACATCTATGGAGTTTTCCTTCCCTGGTGGCACGACCGTATTTCATGATTTAAATTGTGAAAGAGTGGTTCTGGGAGCATGTCCAATCATTTCCACACATGAATTCACCAGCACATTGTGTTCTGTAATTAAAGATAAAGGCGGTCGAATGGCACGATTTAGATTTTTTGGTTTTTGGCCAGGTAGGGTGTAAAAATTATTATTATTTTTTTTTTAAACCACTTGAATGATCCATGATGACTGATGCATACAGTGTAATGAAACATGCAGACCACAAACTGAAAGAGACAGAGCTACTGAAGTGATGGAACTATGAGTCATGGTCATATGAAGGTGTGCGTGTGTGTGTGGGTGTGCGTGTATGTGGGTGTGCACGCATCAGGACGTGTGTGGGCAAGCAGTCGAGGCTGGCTTTAAAAAACGGAAAACAGGAGCTTCATTGTTGCAAGGACATGCCTTCAAAATGTGTGCAAGAAAATTGGTTAAGAAAGCACGAAAAAAAAAAAAAGTTAGTCATCATAATGTGTCTCAGAACACAGCGTGTCTCAGCGTGTGAATAACTAAGATATTTTTCGGTGTCCAATGAGACACGAACCATTAAAGATTCCTACTCAAAGTAACATCATCTAATGTTCCTGCACATGTCAGACTGTAATGTCACCGCGATACGTCGCGTCGTTTTACTTTCCACATAAAGCACTAGATCACACAGTCCTAAATCATTTTCACGCACGGAGCTGGACGTGACCTTTCTCTCCGCCCGAGATACTTTTGAGTGCATGCCTGTGTAAGTCTGTGTAAGATGAGCTGATACACGAGGTGCAGACGGAGCTGATGCTTTGTCCCTGGGCTGGCCCTGAGGGAGGAGGAACAAAGAAAGGCGGGACGGAGTGAGAAAGGGATGGAGGAATGCAGGGATCGGGTTCTCGGGACAGAGGAGAAGGAGTGAGGGAGTGAGGGAGTGAAACTGAGGTATGTCGGGAAAGAGATAAAGCTGCAGGCCTATTAGAAGAGTGGAACATCTGGTAAGCAGATCAGAGCATTCCTCCGTCCTCGTGTAGATCTGGAAAAATAGCTCGTCTATCCAAACTTTTAAAAAGACTTTTCTTCAACACAAAAGACTGAGTAACTAAACATAAAATTATGGGTTTTCTAATTAAATACATATAAGCGCTCTCAGACGAAATCTGGAAACACCGTTCCATTTAAGAAGCAATTGTCTGTCAGAACACAAGTGCGGCAGCATCCGTTTGGACACGAGAGACATTCAATAAAAAGCTCCTGGACACCAGGTGCAGCCATCACGGGTGTCCTTCTCTCTTAAACATTAGCAAATTTCATCCAACAATTCTAATTAGTGTTATTTGTCCCCCGCCATCATCATCATCATCTTTTACAGCCCACCACTACGCATTGTGTTTGGTAAATTGCAGTGTTTCGAGCAGCTTAAGAGTACATCCTTCAGACGTGCAAGACAGCGCCGTCTCCGAAATCACACGGCACTCCCACAGGCAAGTGCTCAGACTGCATCATTATCTCTGTTGTGCATGAAGACAGACAGCAGAGGAACGTCTCTAAGCAAAATACCATTAACTTCACCCCTTAAAGACTCAACAGAGGGGTTTTAATCACTCCACAACAGTGTCTGACCTCACTAACGATCTCGTGCCTGAATTATCAGAAAAACCCCTACAGCACTTCAAAAGACAAATCCTAGTAGAAGAGACGCATCAGACTTGGAGTTATTGCCACATCCCCCATACAGTCCTGACCTCGCTCTAAGACACTGTACACGTCTGAGTTGCTAAAGGAGTTCCTGGGAGGCCAGGCGTCTCAGACGTGAAACAGACAGTGCGATCGTTGCTCAGACGTACTGATAAAACTTTGTAGCTTGATGGTATCCAAGCACTAGTGAAACGCTGGGGTAAGTGAATTAGTGCAGCAGGGGATTATATAGAGAAATGAAAGTAGATCAAAAGTCCCGGTTTTACTTGAACACACCTTTAAAAACAATGTGTCACAGGGGGGGCCTTGAGTCTATCCCTGGGAAGTGTATTATACACCCTGCAGGGCACAATCGCACACACCCAGTCATAAACAAAGGGTGACTTTAAGCCTATTGCACATGTCTTGGGACTGTGGGAGAAACCCGCCAAACATGCAAACTGAATGATCCCCGGAGGTGCGAGGCGGCAGTGCCGACCACTGAGCCACCGTGCCACCACATTCAAATATGAAATCTACAAACACGGTTTCAGGAAGAAGTTACGAGGCTAATCAAACGTAAACGTCATCTCGTAAATAAGCTGTGATAAAGTAAACATTACAGCTCCTAGTAGAACCAGTTTCAGATCATTCTAGAGCTGGCACTCTTAGGACATTTTCAGATTAGTTTCCGAGTACACTTGACCCTGAAGTCAGGTGTTCTCGGGCACGAATCGAAACAATCGTACAAGGGAAGCAGATCACCACAACAGCGCCGTCTGTCTTTTTTTCCAAAATATCCATAACATTAGACGTAGCGCGACACTCAACTTCTTCGTTTGTGCTTCTTTTTTTTTTTTTATGGAGGCTCATAAGCCAAGTTGGTGCATACTGCCACCTGGTGTATCGGAGAACGTAATTACGCAAGTGTACCAGAGAACGGAGAGCAAAAACAATGTGAACGCTGGCCAGAGGGAAGGAGCAATGGTTCATAGGCACGGTAACAAATCAATGTAACAAAAAAACGTCCTTAAGATTTAAGTTAAACTAGCAAATGGACTACTTAACCTATTTATTATTGGAATTACATTTCTTAAACAAACAAATGAAGCTAGAAATCCTTTTATACAAAACAGCAAAGCATGTGTATGAGTGATACGTTCCCGTTCCAGCTCTTTAGTCATGAGAAGGAATTTTCCTCCAGCACACTCCCACTGCGCATTATCTCAAAGCACTTACTCCAGCTAGGATAACCTTCTGTCCACATTAGCAGTTTTCCAGCACTTCGGGGCCTCAGTACTCATCGCCAGGCTTTACAGAGTCAGAGAGTAACACACACACACACACACAGAGATAGAAAGAAAGAAGCTTTTTCATTCAATGCAACTTTTGAGAAATCTGTAATGGACCATTCACACGGTTTTCTAGTCTACAAGGCTACTCAATTTCCTGGTTCAAAAGCTCTTTATATCATGATAGAACTCTCTATAATACATCTCAACTGCACAACTGTACACCATCCGATCATCTGCCGGCTATTTTACATTCCATCGTCACTGGTTGTTAGCGATGGGCGCAAGCACTTATAATAATTGAGCACTTGTTACGGAAATAAAAGGTAATTGAACTAATTAAATTCCAAGTCTTGTAGCAACAAGTCTTTGCAAAGTGTTTTGTCTGGAAAACAATGCCGAGATGAATCTTTTCTTGTCCAGTGCCAAGAAATGTCAAATGTGAAGTGTGCCAATACTTTCAACTTTTTTTTTTTTTTTTTTACTAATGGAGCGGTGTGCAAACTGTCAGTCAGCGTCACTCAAGGACAGATTTATTATACCGGCCACATCCTTGTGGGAAAAAAAAAAGGCAAAAGACTGAATCAAATCAAATCAAATCAATAAAGAAAAACAGCAGTTAAGCTGATTAATGATATTTAAAGGAAGATTTTCGAGAAGAAAAAACAACCAACGGGAACATATCCAAAAGATTTAGAAATTGCACAGCAACACAAAGCGCAAAGTGAAATCGAGATCCAAGACCTCCAGCCCCGGGGACGTGAGGCAACCATGCTAACCGCTGAGCCGTCATAAGACCCCCTCCATGCTTCTACTTTATATTCTGAAAACATTTTTAAGCTCAAACAGCTGGGCTCAGGCCACCTTCATGCCTTGCTGAACTAAAATAAATACCTCCAGTTAGGACATGTAGCATGTAGGGGAAGGGCACGATAACGCATTTAGCTTTAATCCATAGGCAGGAGTCACTGCTTATATCGTGGGCGCAACGTTGCGCAGAACATCTGACTGAATACGCTGCGGTGTCGCAATTTAATCTCACCATCATCATCATCGACGGCTTTTGTAGCTTTTTCAGACGGGGGAGAAATGACTGAATTACACAAAACGTAATTATAACTGAAGTCAATAAAGGTTTATTCGTAGAGTGAATTCTTGCATGCATTGTGCGAGTCTCCTGTGTGCATCCTGTGACTCGTGATTTGAATCTGCATTTCCATTATCCAGTAAGAATTCTTTGTTTCGTTTCTCTCTCTCTACTGGAAAATGCATCAAATTCTAGCTTGTGGTAATCACACATGTATTCCATGTATAGTAATACTGCCCAGAATGACATACTGTAATGTTCATTATATTAAAGCATTCAGTTTAAACAATGATGAGCCAGACGCCGCGATTCCTAATGCAAATATGAGTTTTCTCTTTCTCGAGCCACACTTCGTGCTTCAGCTAATGTAATGAAGTCACGGTTTCGCAGCTTGACACTTCAGTGTGATCTAATCTGTGATTTCTTTATCTTTACGCACAAGATTTCTCGATGCAATTAGGAAAGGCAGAAGTATGACAAGCATTACATAATCATGCTTTATGGTCTGATCACCGAACACATAACTCGACTGGGCGCTCATCCATCATCATCAAGACACTGAGATATGACGTGAAATATACTTTGAGCTTTTACTGCTCTCGGAGACAGATCTGCTCAGACTGAATATCTCTCGCGAATCTCTCCGAACCTGGAATGCGGAAATATTACACCATCGAGTCGGTTTTAAACAGATGCACGAGGCCTGGAGACGGTTCAGAGATTATCATATCATCATATGTTCTCTGCTTGTTGAAATCGGAATCCGCAATCACTCACTGAGGCACAGAGAAATTCTGCTCTGGACACGGCAGCTGTGAGACCGTCCTCATCACCCAGATATACGGCAGGAGTCATGTACAAACACCCGATATTGTACGCATGGACACGTCTCTGTGTTGTCCAATTCCGAAGCGGATGCTTGAAAAAATTCCGTACATGCTGTATACACGGCTACGTTCACCTTACAAGCCACATCGTGCAATTCAGATTTGTTTGTTTTTTTGGTCAGAATGGATTTGCGGGTCATGATGGTTAACGTACGTAATTACATGTGACTTTTATCAGACTCTGATGTGGACTCGTCTGTCCTCTGAAATGAGTACACATTGACACATCTTTTCTCAAGTCCCCTGGGTCAAAACACTTCATGAGTTTGTACAATATATGCGATTTCAGCAAATATACACTTTGGAATTAGCTCTGTAGGACGGAGGGTAGTCGGATATACTGTATTTTTGGAGGTCCAGAAGAAGAAAGAAAGCCAGACAGCTTGCTTTAGTTGTTTTAGCACTTCTATTAAATTTCCTTGCTGTCTGTGTTATGCGGTAAAATGCCCCCCCCCCCCATCACATAATCTCCATCAAATATTATATTAGAACATAAATGCGTAGTTAATTAATATGAAATATGATATTACTATAATAATGAGCCCAAGTCACGTGACAGCCCTCAAGGCCATTAATACAAATTCCCATATAATGTTTATTTTACGGCACATTTATTTTGCAGGAGTTTCTCATGTAATACAAAAAAGTTTACCCTAAATAAATCTCTCAATCATCATTTTAACATATTTTTATTTGAAATATGACAAGATTTCGATGAGAAATTACACAAAATGAATTTCAATATAAAATAAGCAAAAAATATATACGTTATATATGAAAATGTATCTAAAATCTATAAATATACCCATGAGAGGGGTGGGGTGCATTTTAGTGCATAGCGGTTTTGTCTCAAGTCAGCGGGCGCTGGTTGCATAAATTCCAACCTGACCATTCTCATTTCAAGTCACATGACCACATGTAGGATACGAACAATGCAGAGCAGCCGATGGCCGCTATTGAAGCATCCTGGTCTTCCATAACACCTCAGCAGTGCAACAGGCTGATAGCTTCCATGCCACGCCGCACTGAGGCAGTACATATGCACACTTATACTTTTCAGAGGTCCGATATTGTTCTATGTACAATCCTTGTTTTATTGGTTACATGTAATATTCTAATTTTCTGAGATTGTGGATTTGGGGTTTTCATGAGCTGTACGCCATAATCATCTCAACTATGACAAATCACGGCTTGAAGTATCTGGCTTTGCATGTAATGAGTCCATCTCGTATATTAGTTTCACCTTTTAGGTTGCAATACAGAAATAAGTGAACTTTTGCACGATATTCAAATTTTTCGAGTTTCACCTGTATGCATCTGATCTATGACCATGAAAGTGGTGTATGAAATGTATGAAAGTGGCTCAGATCTGAAAAACTCATGTGTGTTCAGACAGCATTTTATATGCATTAGATGTGCGTCACATTAAGTTAAAAAAAAATTTAATAAAATACAGATTTGGGTCACTTCAGGTTTGTAATGTGAACACAATCTATGAGTCTATGAGAAGTAAAAATTTCAGGGCATACGGTTATAGGAAAATAATTAAGCCTTGAATTGTGCAACACAATCTAGCTCAAAAGTTGATTCTTTTCCCATAACAGCACTATACAAAGTGATGTATTCCTTTTAGATCAGAGCAATTTGCTAACAATTTTTTTTTTCTGGTCATGTATAGAAAAAAAAGAATATGGAAAAGCCACGGTCCTGAAGATCAGGTATGCAGCCCCATGGCTGAATAAATACTGACTGTTACACAGACCAGCACTGACACTGGAGACTCCTTCCATACAGGTTAATTAAAAATAAACATCTCCTTCCCCATATCAACAAGGACAAGCATGATATTTACATCAGTACTGTATATATATTACACATACATAAAGTGTACCAGCATGATCACAAATTAAATGTGATTTTTTACGCAACAGACTTTTTTTTTTTTCGCATTCATACAGCATGTCCAATATACAAAAACAATGATACAGCAGCTGTTGTTTACTCATTAACCTCTGTTCTGTGATGTGTGCAATGCTGAATATACACTAATCCATGAACACCAGGGATTACACCTCACTACTGCTCAATCCCTTTTCATAAAGCAGCAAGTAGATGCAGAACAGGAGGACGTCCACATCCACATGCTGGACTTAATCATTTAGATTTTTAATATATATATATATATATGTTTTTTTTTTTTTTATAACAGCTCAGTCAAGGTTTTTCTAAAGAATAGTCAAAAACCTTCCATCTCCATCTCTTACCCAACATCTCTTTGATGTAAGCAGAAAAAGCCAAGCAGCCTAGAAACCCGTCACGATTTTATCTTAATCCGACATGTGATCTGATGAGTTCAGACTGAACGTATTCCAGTGTAATGGGTGCACCAGGATTAGAAGGAAAGTGCGTGAAGCACGTGATGTACCCATCATGCATAGTGCTCACTGTACAAGCCTATGATCTGGGGTTGCCTCAGTTGGTCAGGTCCTGGCTCAGCAACATTATATGGAAGTTCTTCCACCTATAGAGTTTTTCCTTTTATTCTTAGCACAGGTTTATTCCAGAATCATTTACACACATGAAAATTCAACTGGCCACCACATTGTGCAAAGCTAAATGAGGTCGAATGAAATCTTAGGTTTGTGTGTCACTTGTTTATTCAGTGTATATACTGTCCACATTTCATAAAACGCCAACTTGTTTATACTAAAAAGAGACTGAAGGCATAAAGTCAGTCGAGGCTTAAAAATGTGTTGTGTGGACGTTCAAAATGTAATGACGTTCTGGCGCAGAAAGCTGAGATGCTGCTCACCCAGACGCCATCAAGTCATATCCCTCCTTATTGTCCCATCAAAACAACCGTCTTCTGCAGGACAGGACAGATTTTAGACATTTTAGCCAAACTGATTTTATCTTGCAATGTCAAAAAGTATAAATAAATACATTTTTTACAAAAATCACCCAAGTCTTCTGCTATGCTTAGTGCAAAGAGGACATCTGACTGACGTGTCTCACTCTGGGCCTTTTACATGCTAAATATAAAATCTCCATTAGTTTACAGCAATTAACTATTATAACTTAGTAAGAATACATTTTCTATAAGACGAGCCACCAGTACTTGAATCACTAACTTTTAGCCAGTGAACTTAAAATGCAAAAACAAGATACAAGACGTCCAAAGTTACAATGAACCATCATAAATTTAACAAACGTGTACTGAATAAATTACTGTATATTATTTAAAGTGCATAATAATATAATGTCATGAGCCTGTTTTGTAAATGTTTCCCTTTAACAATAGTCGATGTCAAAAACAGTCACACACACACACAAAAAAAAAAAAAAGAGGATTAACGGACCAAGTCACGCAATGTGGCATAGCGTGACAAATCCAGTCACCAGACAGTCGGAAACTGAAGATTAAATCTGACAGGCTTTTGGTGGGTTTGGTCAAGTTGAACAAGAATTGAACAATGTTGCCTGATTATTTAAAACTTAAAGTGCAGTGATGACTTATAGTAAAAAAAACAATAGGAAGGTGTTTTCATTGTGATCTGGCAACCCTTGCAAGTAAAGACCAAGCATGAGAAATAGTTTGAGCGAGCGGAATAACGCGTACAAGCACAAGACAGAATTTAAGCTATTTAGCTATACAACATTTATAAGTCCTAAATATAACACTAGGCTGCATCAGGAGAACATTAGACCTTTACTAAAAATGATCAGGCATTACTTTAGATTGGTGCACAACAAAACCTGGCCTAAACTCACCTCATCTATAATAAATTGTAATCTTTGCATAAAAGTCTTTTATAGAAATAAGAGAGAGAGAGAGAGAGAGAGAGAGAGAGAGCGACGGTGCTGGCTTGATTAAATAAAACCTGACAGCACTGAAAGGCGTAGTACTGAACTGACCGTAGTCTGAAACTTTCAACACATCACGCAGAGCTGCATAAAAAGTAACTGACTATACTGTATGTGCTAAACCCATGCAGTGCGTCATTCTAGCAGAGAAAGATTTTGCAACACAATGCTTTTGTGAAATGGCTCTTGCATACAGATGTAATGCGGCAGAGCTGGATATTATATTTTCCCACACAACAACAAATCACTCCATAATTTGGCACAAGCAAAAAAGTAATCACAGACAAACACCTGCAGGCAGATTTACTTCTAGTCTGTAACCTGCTGCTTATTCGACTGTTCCTCTGCAGGGGCTCCAAGTAGAATTTCACCATCATATCAAACTGTCCATGACAATTTAATTCATTTTCGCATTCAGGACACATGATGGCTTATTTGACATTCCAGTCGGTGAAGCATGAACAGGCAGAAGGAACGGCGGTGGGAAATCATCGGCCAAACTCATAAGAGATGGGAAAATCCCGGAAGGTTGCGAAAGACTGATAAAGCTGGCACTACACGCCACGCTGGCTCTCGGTGGCTCAGGGGAGCTTTTTCACCCCCCATTCAATGCACAACCCGGACAAAAGGCTTTTCAGTAAGTGGCCTTCTGTCGCGAACACAAAGATCGGCCACAGCTTTCTTTCACATGTAAATTGAAGAGGAGCACAAGCAGCGAGCCCGCGCAGCCAGGAGCGCTGTACGAGTTACACACACACACACACACACACACACACACACACACACACACACACACACACACACACACCTCTTGCTTTTCCATGTCATTCACAATGGTATACTCCCTAACTGTAGTCTTAGGAGTGGAAGAACTGGTTTTCCCACATAAACATTAAGTAATTATCATTATCCTACTGTGTAAAGAATTTCACACCAGCATCTCTGGAAAAACCAGTGAAAACTAACATACGGCAAACAAGCTTCTCATGATCTGCTGTAAATGAATGTAAATGTTTCTACAGTTTTAGGACAAATGTTGATTGGATTTTATTCCAATATTAGTAATATCAATGGTCCTCCCACCGCCACCAAAAACAGACAAAAACATGAGTCAAGATAATATGATCTCAGTCTTCTAGGGGCCCCATGCACACACATTCACAGCTGAGGTCTGAATCAAGCTGTTTTGGAAGAAGGAGGACCCAGAGTAAACCAACAGAGACGAGTAAAACATACAGCCCATTGAAATTCTACCACATGCATCAAGATAATAAAGTGTTTTATGGGTTTATCTCAGATATTGGGCAGTGGTAGCTCAAAAGGTTTAAGGCACGGGGTTACTGAGCAGAAGGTCAAAGGCCAAAATTGCCACTGTTGAGCCCTTGAGCAAGGCCCTTAACCCTATCTGCTACAGGGCCGTGGATTCCTGGCTGACCCAGCGCTCTGCCCCTCAGCTTCCCAACTGGGATATGTGTAAAAAAATAAATAAATAAATAAATAAATAAATAACTTTTACTTTGACAAATAACTCAATCTTAAGATTCAAAAGAAAATCGAAATATAGGTTTAAAGAGTCAGGAGCTGTTATAATATACACAGCAGCAGCCTCATTTCCCCTCTCGTCTTTTTCAACCACTCAGCATTTACCAACACCAGTATACTAACCACTGGTCTCAAACATTTTTTTTCTTTTCTGGCTCATGGTTTTCTGTGTGTGTCTATGTATCCATGTTGGTATACATCCATCCATCCATCCATCATCCATCCATCATCATCATCATCAGCACCTGTTTCTTACTGGTTCATGTCTTCAGTAAGATGTTTTTTTTTTTTAATGCCTGAATGATTCATAGGTCACCATGTGCCCTAACAAACAAAACCATTCTTCTGAAAGTGCTAAGGTACAGGGACTGGACTAAAAATGAGAGCCAAAAATGTCCACCAGAACGCCTACAGAGCTACTCTTCAAGAAGGAAAATATGAAGGAATGAGTCCTGTAATTCTTTTAACTCAGCCAGATGTCATACCCAGTCTTGTTAAAAATCAGGTCTGTCATCTGAAACTGTTGTGATAAACGTATTTGTTTATATATTTTGCCATTTGATTTAGATTGGTGTCTTTGTCATCAGATTTCTCAATGACACTTCATGTTTAACATAAACAAAACATTCATTCATTCAATGTTTGCATGTCGATGCCAAGTTTTGCACTGAAAGATTCATAGTGATTCAGGAACGTGCAACAAACAGTAAAACACCAAGAGCTGATTACAAATGTTTAAAATTTTAGCTTGTGAAATGCAATTCATTAAAGAGAATCTAAAAGAGGGGAAAACAAGTTCTCCCATTAATCATTTTTACTTTTTTGTATACATGTCTGACTTTCTGGTTGAACCTGATGAGCGAAATCGGACATGAACATTTCAGTAGTTGACTAGAAATATAATACCAAAATGCTGATTATTGTTGGATGAAAAATATATTTTTTCACATCACTGCATTGTTGTTTCAGTTATTCTTGTTTTTTTTTTTATTAAATTGGTAGAATTGATGGTTAAATAGTTATATGGTTAAAGTCAAAAATAAGCCAATCAGCTTAAATGTAATCAGTGGTATTATTATTATTATTTCAGTTTGAAGCCCATGTTTAGGTCGGTCTGTCTTTCTGTACGGCAGAACTCTCTGCCGAACTTATTAATACAATTAAATATTTTTTTAAAAGATTAAGTATCTTAAGCCTTGTTAATTCTAATATGTACTTATTTCGTCATCAGGCAAACACACTTCATGTTCAGTAATAGAGTGAAATTTAAAAAGTATAAAGATTTTTTTGTCTTAAGAAGTTTTGTCTTAAAACAAGTCCAGTGTGTTAAAATTCACTTTACTTCACTATAGCACATCAAGCAATGTTATTGTTCTATATTAAGTAATCTAAGTAAAAACAAAAATTCAATTTAGCTTTTCTAATTAATATCTATTGGTGCAGCTTACATTAAAGTAGAATATTAAATCCGACACATAACTGTTCATAACATCGCTTTTACTCAACAGTTTGATTTCAGTTATGATGCAGATTAAACTTCAGGCAGATATCCAAGGATTGCAAAAGTTTCATTAAATTCTGTCCAGCCAGTTTTGCGTGATGCTGTGACAAAACAGAAATTTTCATATTTAAAAAAAAAAAAAAAAAAAAAAAGTACAATAATTTTAGGTAAAGTTTCAGGTCCAAGTATAAAACTTAAAGATATTGAAAGAGCGAGTTCTGACCAATATACAGACAAAACATATACACATATATATACACACACACACACACACACACACACACACACACACACACTAAAGTACTTGTAAGAACATCAGGAAACATTTAGGAAAGATTTGTTTGTGATAATCAGTTGCTTTTGGTGTATGTTTTTTGTTATTAGTTTGAAATATTGACAAAACAAAGCAACAAGGCATGAATGAGCGGATCCAATAAACACATGAGCGGTGTAAAGTCTCTCATCCTCTGCACAAGCCTGGTGTTCAGGAGAACATTCCCACAAGTCCACATTTTACTGAATAAAGCCAGAGAACTTTAACAGCAGCTCCCACACAGGGACTCTATCCGAAACCAACTTACTGTGATGGTGACTTCGTGCTTTTTCAGGCGGTACTTCAGGCTCTTCATGGTTACCCGGTTTCTGCAGCTGAACAAAAGTGTGTAGAAGTTCGGTGAAGCTCGGGAATAACCTCTGATTTCACAGTGTGACGCTTATTTACTCCACAAGCGCTTTTCCTCATCAAACAAGAAACTGGGATTTTTCTTTCCACCTGACGGGTTAAGCGCGGCGGGACCAAGAACTCAACGGACACACCGGTCAACCAATCGGAGCGATGAACGATACGAACCGCAGCCAATCAGAAAAGAATAGGGCGGGACTTCCTCGTTCACGTCCGTCTCGCATGACGTCACCCATACCTGAGAATGGGCAGGACTTGTTGACTCAGGTGTTAGTGTGTTTCCACACGAGGCTGTTAGAGAAGCGTGAAAAGGCAGAAATTCTCAAATCATGTTACAACAATATCTAATGTGTAAAGTCTAATCTATTAACATTCCAAACTGCGAACTATTGATAATTATGATATTAAGAAACCATAAACTACAGTATCTTCATTATTACTGAGAAGCTGAGCTGTTACAGGTGTGTGAGATGAAGAAGAGGGCAACTTATAGACAAAATATCTACTGTGTTTAATGAAATACATATACTTATTGCAAATAAAAATAATTAATAATATATTACGGTATTACTCATTTGTTTGATTGATTGATTGATTGATTGATTGATTGATTGATTGATTGATTGATTGATTGATTGATTTTCATACGCTTATCCTATACAGCGGGCCTGAAGCCTAACCCAGGCTCAGTGCACAAGGCAGAGTACACCTTCAGATGCTGTGCAAACCCCTAGGAAGTCACAGGTGCACACTCTCACACACTCCCAGCACGTTTGAAACATTTATCAGCTTACAACACATGTCTTTGGACTGTGGGAGGAAACCAGAGTACTCAGAGAAAACCCACAAAGCACAGGTGGAGCATGCAATCTACACACAAACACAATCCAGAGGCAAGATGTTAACCCTGACCCTGTATAAGAAAGGCAAGCATGTCAATCAATCAAGTCCGTGGCCCCATATTTTAACATATTAATAGGCAGAAGTCTTGAGCCTTCTATCATTTCTTCATTCTAATCCATAAAAGCCCATACTCATTACTCCTTTAATAGAAACTATGGAGAATACAACAAAGAACAATCAGTCCACATGGAACACATTTTGAAAGACATCACACGACAGTTTTAGGGTTAAAAGTGTTTTTAATGAGTTTTTATATCAATTTGTTCAAGAATTGCAGTCAGAATTGGTTACATATATAATACAGTACAATTATTAAATCATAAGAATTGGTAAATTAGATGAAACCCTTTTTTTAAATGATGTCATGGATACACAAATGTACAGATTGTAACATGACTGCACCAGGCTGATCATTAGATGTCACTTAGGGACTTTATATGATAAAGCTGAACAAGGAACATTCAAAAGCATTTAAAAAAGGTTTGTGACACATTTATCTTGGTCTTATTTGCTACATTAAATGAAATAATGTACAGTACATTACATTAAAGAAATTGTTACAGATGTTTTACTGTAACAGGCTGCAAAATGTTTAATGATATCATTTTAAAAATTGGTGATTTATATAGCAGCCTCAGCAGCAATCTTATTTCCTCTCTAATCTGTTGCGATCACTCATCATTCAGCATCACCAGTATACTAATCACTGGTCTGATCGTCTGTAACCGTCTGGATCTGTTTCTCACTGGTTCATGCCTTAATTTAGATGTTTTTTGTGCTTGAATGATTCATAGGTCACCGTGTGGTTTAACAACAAAAACATTCCTCTGAAACTGGACAGGTATGACATCAAAAAGTCAAGAATGTCCGGCTCTTTTGAAACCAAATGTGAAGAAATAATGGGTGGCTTAAGACTTTAGCACAGTGCTGTGTGTTAGTTCAAAGGTATTGGCATGCAACCTATTCTTTGAAACACTGTTTTTACATTTGTTTTGTAACTTGTAAAACACAGATACATTGTAATTCAGAGGTTGTGGTAGAATGCAAGCTTTTTAACTTAGCTTTTTAACTATTCCTCCTAAAGATCTGTCAACTTCTCAGGCTAAATCTTTCGCACTTTTAGAGGATTTTTGTATCTTAATGAGGTACATTGCTTTCAAAACATGCATGAATAGATGCTCCTGGTATTAACATGCCCACAGGAGATCTGTTGCCCTCTTCTGGCTTTGTTGAGAACAAATGAGGGGTTCAATTATTTCCTTTAGTTCAATGAGGCATAGCAGATCACTCATCAGAGCTCCAGAGAATAGCTACGTTTATATTTTTCAAGCCAAAACCATCTTGTGTTGAAACATTCTGTAGAATCTGTGTAAAAAACTGATAACCTTTTAATGGAGTTGAGGTTTTTTGTTTCATTATTTTTGGTTTGTAAATGGCTTGGAAGATGGTCATCTTTACCGTGAGGCACAGCAACAACTGAAGAACAACGAAAGCCTTATTAAGGATGAACAATAATAGAAAACGTTTTTAAAGCATTTTTAAGACTAACAGTGAATATCCTCAATTTGTTGAATCACTCATTTTAATCGAACTCATCTGAGCTAGACAGAAGAATAACGTCATTGGACCAAGCACTGAAAATACCTGTGTTTGAGACATGGTAGAATACCCCAGGGAAGACACGGTCAATACTAAGTTGACACTACAAGTAATGGACAAGAATGTACAAAAATACTCCTGACCCAGTTACATCATACTGCCTTAAGCTAATCTAAAGAAAATAAGAAAAATAAGGATATTAATAAGGATATCAATAAGAAAATGTCTTGTGAGTAAGAACAAGGATATGCTTTAAGTCCTCTGAAAACCAGATTTTAACAGAGACAACGCCAAGCCTGCTTCTCTGTCCTGCCGTACTAATTCATGGGCTATGTGGCTGACACTACTAAATATACAAGACTTTGGGGGTAAAGTGTACTCAGATCTTTAGCTGATTCTCGAGTGTGAAAGCAACAGCCCAACAGCCCTCTCACTCAGTTTTAATGGGCTTAATGGCCTCCCACAGATGATAGGCAGGAGAAAGCCTGTGTTATAGCAGAAGAAGCTGAGTTACGTGTGTTAACATAATATTACACCATATATAATTACATCATAACTTTAGAAGGAACCTGACTGAGAGCTGCAATGGATTCTAATGGGGCCAGGTCCTAGGTTGGTGCGATGATGATGATGATGATAAGAATAGGAATGAGAAGATCAAACCAAGAACACAAACAATGTTCGTTTGTGTAGTTGTTCAGGCGTGTACGACTCTTCGTGAGCTCATGTACCATAGAACGCCAGGGCTTCCTAAATATTTTCCACAGGGTTTTCTTTACAAGGTCTGTTGAAGTGAGTTGTTGGATTTCCTTCTCCAAAGGGCCCTCTAGAGGCAATCTGGAAATGCCTATTAGTCTTATCTTTGTCCTGTGGGAGGAAACCCATCAAGCACGGAGAGAACATGCAAACTCCATGTGCACAGTCCCAATGCGGAAATCGAACCCAGGACCTGGTGGTGCAAGACGATAATGCTAACCACTAAGATGTTTTAAAGGAAAAACAATATAAAAATGTTATTGGGTTTGATCTAGATGCGGATTGAAGGTGAACTAAAAAAATATTAATTGATGTATTTATTCATTAAGCTTCACTAACAATTAACAGGTTAACAGATCCTCGCTACAGGGACAAATCCTGCCCAAACACTGATGTATAAAAAAAAGATAAAATATATTATATAATATAATTTTCCATATAAAACTATAAAAAGGGTATAATAAAGGATAATAATATGCTATACCAAAAAATTATGCCTCCAGCAGTGTTTCAAAATCACTAATGCTGCAGCAGGTAATGGTAATGGTTTATTAAATATGAATTTCATACTTCAACCTTGAGAATGTTGAATTAGCAGTAGCATTATTTCGAACACAGCCTGTTGAGGTTTCTGTGAATATGCTGGAAAAGAAAAATGAAAAAAAAAATCGATTCTAAAAGCAGATGCGAAAACAGGTGGTGTCTTGTTCATCTGACTGTAGTGTTCTGAACAAGGTGCGGTCTTGTTGCAGTGTTGCTGCATCTACTACTGAGATAGTAACCATATGGTTTACAACTGTTGGTGATTCACACAAAGCTGTTGATGAGTAACCAGACTTCGGATTAGTGTTGGAATTGAATAACTAAGTGTATCAATAGGTCAAAGGGTCCTTGTTGTATCCCTGAGTCAAAGGAGGAAAATTGCCCACGCTCTGTACGGGTGATGTGGAAGAGAGTGGAGAGCGCTTTCCTCTAAAAAAAAAAAAATCTGAGAAAAACCAAACAAATATTTTCGAGAGTACTGGTTCATAATTAAAACAAAAAATAAGAAGAAAACCTTTATACTGATAAACAGTGAAGCAGCAAGTAAATATCCAATCATGTTATTATTTATTTATTTATTTACTTATTTTATTAAGCCATGGGAAAAAAAGATGCAATTTAAAGTCTCCTCCCCAAATATTTCACACATCAATAAACCCTATTTCTGGTGTGATCATTCATGCCACCAACACTACCACAGGCTTTTCTGTACATACAGGATATGAACTTCATGAAAATCTCACTTCAGTGCAAAATCTAGAACAATAAGAAATAAGATTATACTTATATATTACTATATATATACACTACAAAATAATTATACTTAACAAATAAAAAGTAGAAATAAATTTAAAAGAAAGTAAACAACAGTGGACAATTCTAGAAATAGTCTTAATAATCAGATTATTTGACTAGATTCAAAATACACCACATGGCCCAAAAAAAGTCAAACATTCTAAGATTGTATTCTATCACCTTTAGCTTTAATTACAGCATACAATATGTGATTATTAATGTGTATTGATAAAAAAAAATTCCTCTTTTACACTCTTTTATAGTTTGAGGCCTGGAATAGGCCTTGTGCAATAATGGAAGAAAAACTCCACAGATGTAGTAACCTGGTCATTCAGTACATTCAGGTCGTCAGCTGATTTCATTTTATTGCTACATAACATTGCCGAGCCTAGACCTGACCAACTGAAGCAACGCCAGATCATACTACTGTCTCCAGAGGCTTGTAAAGTGGACACTAAGCATCAGTATAGACTCAATTGACCACATAACCATTTTCCATTGCTCCAATGTCCAATCTTTATGCTCCCTAACAAATTCAGGTCTTTTGTCTGATTAGTCTCCCTAGTAAGTGGTTTGCTACGGCGACACACCTGTTTAATTGAAATTATCCTATTTTCACTATAAAACATAGCTTATGGTTTATATTGTTGATTTTTTTTACCACACAACTTTACCAAGTGGTTAAGTAAAAAAAAAAAGTTGATGGATCAGCATGATCCTTCCAGGTTCCATTTCAAATCTCCTTAGTTGTTTTCTTTGCTTGATGTAGCCCAATAATTTGACCCTTTTGAAATGGGAACTTTTTTTTGGCCAGGCAGTGTATTTTTACAAACTATCACCTTTTTGTAGTGTTTAACAGAAAAAGAAAAAAAAAAACGTTATACATTTTTGCATGGAACTTTTATGTTGATGTTTTTTTTTTTTTTTTTTTAGAAAGTATATATTTATATGCAATCACAAACTCCTGGGTTAGCATTCTAACTTGGATAGAGATATTTTTCAGAGGTGATGGAGAAGATCAAACAAGCTCGTCAGAAATCCTGAAATCAACAAAATGTTTTTCTCCATTACTCTCCAATTTTTTATGCATGACTGGTATGGAGAGTAATAAAATAAAAGGAAAGGAAGTATAAAGCCTAGTTTTTAGACAGCCATGGTATGGTGGAGTGTATAGCGTGTCTAATTATAGACTTGTTTTGCATTAATGTTCAATCTGGGTTGAATTTATTAGCTAGTATAATCTCCTTCATGATGGAAGTCTTAAAGACGTTTGTATATTCATCAATGAATCTGTGAAATCTCAGAAGCTTTCAGAAATGGAATTAATTTTCAATGTGTGTTTGCTCAACACTGCGGTTATATTAGCTGAGATTTCAGAACAGATTTTTTTTGGAAAGTACCTAACATTAAATTGGAAATGGGATGAGATAAATAAGAAAGATTTTGGTAAGCATTCTATTGCATCTGCATTGTTTCCATCTAGGAACCTCTGTAGTCAAACTAGAGGCCGTGGAGACCACTGGTGATTATCATTGTATTTATTCTCATTTTACGACCGTGGAAGGACCTCCGGTCAACATTTACACATGCATTCACACACTACGGGCAATTTGTGTATGCCGATTAGCTTAATCTGCGTATTTTTGGACTAGGGTAGGAAACCAGGGCACCCAGAGGAAACCCACCTAGCACGGGGGGAACATGCGCACAGACCCGAGGCGGGAATCAAACCTTTGTCTCTGGAGGTGCAAGGTGATACTATGCCACTGTGCCGCCCATAAGCTTTATGTACAGGAGTTGAACCTGGAACCCTTCATTAATTCAAGAAAAATGACTCACACACAGCTTGTCTAAGCTCCTGTCTGTGTTTTTGGAATAAAACAGAATATCACTGCTACATACAGTATTTTACTCCAGAGATTTTTGAAACAACCTTCTGCCCTTATGACAAAACTCCACAGCACTGGATATCAGTCAGCTGCAGCGTGTTTCATTAGTACTTTCGTTAGCAACGTTTCATAAAATATACAGTAACATAGTCGGTTCAGAGGCAATTCCGAGTGACTTTGACGCAGTTACCAAGGAGGCAAAAAGGTGTTTAAGATGACATAACGTTATCAGATGTACAGTATGTTCTTGCTGAAAGTACCTTTGTGACTGTGAGTTTTAGCAGGCAAACGCTCTCTCCTCTTTCCGGTACTGCGCACAACCACTGATTTTTTATTTTTCTGGGAATCTTTTTCCCAGAAGTCACAGTATAAACTCAATTCTCTTTGAATTATTTAGGCCACATAGACGAGGTTATAAATTATGCATCATAAGCTGCTTTGGGGAAAATCTCATCAAATTAGTATTCATCCTTGACCAACACACATGAGGAAGAAGTTCCTTGACAGCAGGCATAATATAAGAAATATTTCTTATGTCTTATGAATACTATATATGTTGCACTGCAGCAAAAAACTTTATGAACAGTTGTTAAATATAACTTTAAATAAAAAAAGTAATTATATCAGGAAGGCACAAACTGTTTTCATTTTGAGAACCATACAGTATTTTCAGCTTTTTGTATATTCATTTATCTTCAGTAACTGCTTTATCTTTGTCACACATTATCACTGACACACACTATTATGGGAATTACTGGTTATAAAGACGGAATACACCCTAGATGGGATGCAAGTTCATCCCAGGGCACAATGTTCCACTTACACCCATTTTCACGAACGCGCTAATCGTTCAGTCAAACTAATCCAAAGAACCATTATGCAAGAAAAGCCAGAGAAACTAAAGAAACGCATAAAAACACAGAAAGAACATGAACAGACAATAAAAACCGATCTCAGGATTGAATCACTGCGAGACATGTAATTCACAAGTAGGTGAATGTGTGATTTACTTGTGTGTTATCTAAGTTGTTTTCTTGTCTTACATACTGGTCCTGGAATATTCTCAGCATGCACTTCTTGAATTTTAATGAATGAGGTGAAGGTGTTGGTGATGTATTTCTCTTCATTGCTCTCTTTCCTGTATTATTTTAAAATATAGATGTTCAACATCCATTGTATTATCATAAACCTTTCAAAATACAGTGGAACCTTGGATTGTGAGCATTTTGCAAGATGAGCAAATTTTTTAAAAATAAATTTAAACGTTTTAAACGTGAGAGGTCTTGACATACGAGTAGTATGTGTGCGCTTTGTCTGCCAAGTGTCACGGCAATGTGAGCTGGGCAGTCTCTTGCGTGCTGCGGGATCGTGGGTAATCGTCTCCCATGCCCAGTCTCAGTGCGCATGCGTCACTTGTATAGTCAACATCTGTGCATGCGTTTATGGTTTATTATAACATTGTGAAGTTTCATTAAAGAGATTTTTTGTTAACGTTTGTGTGTGTATGTGTGTGCGCATGTGTGTGGGTGTGTGTGAAAGTTGTCCTACAACTTCAACTTCACTCACACACACACACACACACACACACACACACACACACACACACACACACACACACAAATGGAAACACTGCTTGGTCAAGATTCTTTTCAAAGGTAAACTGCAGGGTAATTTGTTTTATTTTTTTTACATGTTATATTAATATATTTGGATTGTGGAAAGAAACATCAAAGATTCCACTATGCCTTATGGAGAAATACGAGTGTTTTGATATACAAGCACGCTTCCGGAACAAATTATGCTTGCAATCTAATGTTTCACTGTTTTAGCCAATGATCATAAAAGATCTTCTTGATGGTGAGACAAGGCAATCTTGGTCTTTCTCACACATAAACTATAGTAGGTGGACTGGCTGCACAAACTCACGTGTGTGTACTGTTTATTATACTGTATTGTACTGTGAGTGCGTGTGTGCGAACCTGGGCGTCCTGTCATGGATTGGTATCACATTGAAGGTGTCTTCCTTCAGATCCATGTGACCAATATATAAGGGCTAACTGATGGTGAACGAACAAACCAGAACAATCTCACATTGAGGCAGATTTAAGGGGAGAACAAAAGAAGGATGCAAACTTTCAGGGAACAGGACATCTTTATTTACAGCTGAAAGAGAGGAGAGTGAGAATGAACATAAACCATAAATATACTTTTTTTTTTTACTTATCCAGTCCATTTGCATTGTTCATTAGATTTATATGTATATACATTTTTAATTAAATGATGTAGTCAGTTCATCTGAAATGACATTCAGTGAAAAAAATAACACTTTCCTTTGATAGGAAATGGAAATGACACATTTAATGTGTTTTTCAGACAGACAATATGAACATGAATGAAATCATAGGGGTTCCTGAAATCAAATGAAAAGCAATATAATCTGCCAGTGTAATTGCACAGCCTGATAAAGTCTAATAGGCTTTTTTATATAATAGTCCACTTTTTATAACCTTCCATTTATACTCCACTTTAGTGATTTATTTATTTGGTTGGCACAGATTGACTGAGAAATACACATGTACAGACTAAAAGAAAGACATTGGCAATGGAACTCAGGTGCTCTTCTGATTTCTTAATATTCCTGAACACTGAACTCTACAGCATCATCCAGATCGGTGCGCTTGATGTTTAACAGGATTATACTTTCAGACATGGCACTGTGTTCTTTCTAGCGTGTACGATTATCCATAAAACGTCCATAAAGTTGTATTTATTGGTAGCTGTACAAAGATTAAATGAGAGAGTGTCTCGCTTTCATAGTATTTCCATGGGAGAGCAGCACATATCATTACGCATCATTACGCACGGGGAGAAAAACGTGTTCACGATTTTAAAGCAGCTTTTTTTTTTTTTTGCAGTTTTTTCTTATTTTTATTCATATTTTCAAATCTACATCCTCGAAAGCGACAACAGCTAAAGAAGACAGAAAAAAAACATGCATGTGCGCGGACGAGGACGAGGATGGAGCACCGCCAGTGCCAAGCGCGCGTGCTCAGGCACGAAGGAAGAAGTCTCTGAGCTTCCGCCTGAACTCTCTGCGCGTCAGGCAGTACAGCACCGGGTTTAAGCAGCTGTTCGCGTGAGCCAGACACACCGTGAGCGGGAACACGTAGGTGTGCACCACGTAGTAAGCCCTGTCCCAGCGCGCGGCGTTCAGCTTCACCAGGACTCCCCAGAGCGTCACGGCGTGATTGGGCATCCAGCAGAGGAAGAACGACAGGACCACCACGGCGACCGAGCGCGTGACGCGCGCCCTGGACTTCATGCTGCGGCGGCGCACGAGTCTCAGCAGGAGCAGGTAGCTGATGGAGACGATGGCCATGGGTATCACGAAGGCGAGCAGGATCTTCTGCAGGTGGTACACAGCTAGCCAGAGCTGGCCGTTCGGGAAGCGTAAAAGGCAGAGCTTTTCGCCGGCCACCTCGTTCACCGTGGAGAAAATGGAGGTAGGCGCGGTGGCGGCGGTGGCCAGCGACCACAACGCGGCGGCCACCAGTTTGACCCGCCCGGCCGCGCGCTCTTTACTCAGCGCAGACACCATGCACCTGTAGCGCGCCACGCTCATGGCTGTGAGAAAGAACACGCCTGCGTACATGTTCATCACCGTGGCCGAGAGCACCACCTTGCACATCACGTCTCCAAACGGCCAGCTGAAGTCCAGCACCGCGTCCGCGGCCCAGAACGGCAGCGTGAGCGCGAACTGCAAATCCGTCACGGCCAGATGGAGCACGAAGACGTACGTCTCGGATATCCTGCGCGCTCGTTTCGCCCGGATGAACACGAGCACGAACAGGTTGCCCACCAAACCCGCGGCGCACACCAGCGCGTAGATGACGGAGATAACGCAGCGCAGGAGCAGGCTGCCGTCGGCAGACACGTCGATGTCCTCCAGGCTTCCATAACTTACTGAAGTGTTCGCTGCCACGCTCTGAGCGGAATCCGCCGTCGTTTCGGTGTTCCCCATGGCTCCCGCGCACAGGAACACACGCGCGCGGCTTGGCACAACATGCGCTGCGTAACCGCGCGCAAAGACTGTGGCGCGCGCCTGCACCGTGCCGCACTTGCTATGTTTAAACCCCGCCCCTCGACCACGCTGACCGGTATGATGTCAGTTGTCATGGACACTCTGCATCAAAATCAGACACAGCAATTGTCATTGTTTCTATGAGGTTAGGTTTCTAATTACAGACCAATCTCCAAGCTACCATTTCTGTCTAAGATTTTGGAAAAAGTAGTTTATACACAACTAATAAGTT
>JAAGKR010006076.1:0-10526 GCA_011419295.1 Clarias macrocephalus
TTTGAAAATCATCTCCTGCTTCAACATCTACAGAAATTTACATCCACTCTGGGTTTGGTCTCTAATTTGTATAATTTGCCCATTAAACGTAAAAATCCTGTCATTGATTCTCTTTCAATCTGGTCCTGAATGCTTGGAGTTTTTGGGTCAGAGCTAAATTGGAAGACTATTATCACTATAATGGATTCCTTTTGTCTAAAAGTCTTGCTCATTAGTTGATAACCTTTGTTTGTTCACAGAGTTTACATAACAGCATGCCTATTTTTTAAAACTATCCAATGACAAAATTTGTAATAAATACAACACAGGCTCTGTTGGGGATTATATACAGTGGATTAAGAGCATAATTAGTTCCGGAAGCGTGTTCGTATATATTAAAACACTCGTTAATCATAGCGAAAGAAATAATGAAAACCCACATTATTCATTCCACAACCCAAAAAAATATATACATACAAATAATTTATACAAAATATAAAGTAAAAATAAAACACATTAACCTGCACTTTACCTTTGAAAAAAGTAGTAATAAATCCAGACAGATAAATGTTTCCGTTAGTGTTTGTTCGCTCACACGCTGTGTATGTGTGCACGCACACACATGCTGTGAATGTGTGTTTGTGCACTCAAGCGCTGTGTGTTTGTGTGCGTATACACTGTGTATGTGTGTGCGCTGTTTGTGGAACTCCATTTTCTCGTCTCCCTCATCCTCCTCTCTTATTTGAGGGGGGGGGGGGGGGGATCACCTACTGTGTGGGACAACTTTCACGCGCACACACACACACACACACACACACACACACACACACACACACAAACACACACACACACACACACACACACACACACACACACACACACACAAACACACACACACACACACACACACACACACACACACACACACACACAAACACACACACACACACACACACACACACACACACACACACACACACAAACACACACACACACACACACACACACACACACACACACACACACACAAACACACACACACACACACACACACACACACACACACACACACACACACTCTGCTCTGTCGCAATTCTTTTAAAAGGTAAAGTGAAGGTTAATTTGTTTTATTTTTACTTCACAGCAGTGAGCTCATTAATGTGTGCACATACTCGAGTGTTAGATGTTTCTTATTAATTTTCCTGATGAGGCAGTATTTCCTTTAGCGTGCGCGTGTGTGCGCGTGTGTGTGAGGCGAGAGGGCTGGGTGCGTGTGTGAGGCGAGAGGGGTGGGTGTGAAGGGACACGGTGTCCAATGACGCTCGCGCGCACACAATGGAATCAGTGCCGGCTGATGCAGAGAGAGAGAAAATGGATCTTTAACCTCTCTAATAAATCTTTCTTTTGCTTTACACACACATACACGTGTGTTATAATAAACAGTACACGCGCGCTGTACCCACACGCACTCTCATACAAACACAAAATAAGAGGCTTTACACGCACACACATGGTCACAGTGTTATATGTGTATGTTATATGTATATATAGTAAACGGTACACGCATGCACGGATGATGATTACACCAGTGACCAGTACACTAAGACCGAGCAGGGGAGGCGATTACCCACAATTCCACAAGAGCGCAAGTGAGAGAAAAACCATTGGCTCAGTTGATCATGTGACGCTCGACATCAAAACAAGAAGCGCATGCGTGCTACAGATGTGTGAAGGGGAGAATGTCTATTACCGTCGCACTCACCACCGCGACAAAACGACAGCGGCCAAAATAAATCAGTTGCATTTCAAGGCAATTCGTGAAATGACCGCAAAGTGACATTTTCCGTCATCTCGTTTTTTTTTTTTAATAAAAAAGTCTAAACAATATGCTGTATCGAAAAAATACTACAGTAATGGTAATTTCCACATCTGTATATTTTATACAACAAGCATGAAAAATCTTAATCAGAGCTATTGATATTTGCTGTACAATAGTGTAATGAGTAAAAAAAAAAAAAAACATTGAAGTTGAACATTAAAACAAGTAGACTACACTGTAAACCCTAATGCTCAAAGTAATTAAACACATTGCACTGTTAACCTAAATAATTGAATGAATAATCATTTTGAGTAATCATATTTGAAGTAATCAGTTACATATTTTTTAAATTTATTGATAGTTCTGTTTATTTAAAATTCTAAACATAAATTTTTGAGTTTGTTGAACAAATAAAAAAATATATATTGCAACCCATCCCGCGCGGAAATCGAACCGGGTGTTTTCCATACGGAAGGCGAGATACATAACCACTGTGCCACGAGTGCTCTATAGAGATTACACTGGTGGACGTTTTACTTAAGTTATTATTACTTACGTACTCAAACAATTATTTAGGTTAACAGTACTCAATGTGTTTAATTACTTTGAGCATTTGGGTTTACAGTGTACACGCGTAGGCTTTCTAATTACACATGATAAAATCTAAAGGCTCACTGTGCTAACATTTACTTTGCTTAAATTGGATACTAATAAAATTTTATTCTACATTTGTACTGTAATTTTAGTACTGTGATTATGAATTCGAATACTATATAGAATAGACTACTATATGTTTTATGAACTAATGATTTTTTAAAGGTTGATTTATTCATTTATTTATTTTTTAAATAATTTCTTATTCTGTATCAGTTATTAGCAAATTTAGAATATGTCCGGTGCCATCTATGGTAATGAAAGTACATGTTCTCACACTATTTCAAGGAGTCTATGTGAGTCAGGCCTTCATAGTTAAATTGGGGCAAAAGAAACCATTACTTTGGAAGAACAACACAAGAGACTTACTTTGGCAAAGAAACAGAAGAAATGGAAATTAAATCAGTGGAAAACTGTCCTTTGATCTGATGAGTGAAAACCTGAAATTTTAGGTTTTAACCACCAAGCCATTGTTCGATGTAGAGAGGCTAAAGGGCCCAACAGTGGCAAGTTGGTGGTGGTGCGTTTTAAACCCTAGGACCTTCCTATCAGTAGTCCAATGCCTTAACCACTGAGCTACCCCTGTCCTACACCGTTGGTGCGTGTGTATGTGTGTGTGTGTGTGTATGTGTGTGTGTGTATGTGTGTGTGTGTGTATGTGTGTGTGTGTATGTGTGTGTGTGTATGTGTGTGTGTGTATGTGTGTGTGTGTATGTGTGTGTGTGTGTATGTGTATTAGGGCTGTAGCTATCGAATATTTTAGTAATCGAGTATTCTACCAAACATTTTATCGAGTAATCGGATAAAATGCACTTTTGCTTAATTAAACATCAATGTAAAATATATAAGAGAAACAAAGATTAATTGGTTTTCTTTTAAGAAAAATCTACTTTTATTTTTTAAATGCATACAGCATTTTATCAAAAATAAACATTGTCATTATTCACAATACAAGGAATAGCTTATACCCCTATCTCACTTATGCGGTTTGACTCGCAGTGAAATGCGGTGTTAGGGACCGTGTGCCGCCGCGACTGCCCGCAGACGTTCCACAAAGTTCTGCAAGGTCTGCCCAAAAATTAAACATGTTTAAACATGTTTTTAAGGCGGCTTAAACATATAAAATTTTCCGCAAATTTAAGGCGTAATCGCAGCGCCAAAACTTGCGGTGAATCTTGAAGAATCATACTTCCGCCCACCGTGCGAAACCGCATAGGTGAGAGAGGGGTATTAAAGTTGACTGAGATTAATTAAGTGCATTACAGCACCATACATTCTTATTTTAAAGCCTTTTCTCGGATGCAAAAAAAAAGGTATTTCAAATGACTTTAAGGATTTAAAAAACAGGCACACATTAAAATAAATAATTATACAAAAACACTAAGTTGTGCAACTAAACTTTCAGAAGTAAAAGTTTCAAAATCTACATCTCAGACATAACAGAAATTGTCAGTAAAGGCTAATGTTGTTTTCTCTTGCTGGTTTCTTCTTCTCTTGGTCTTGCTGATAATTTTATCGCTCCCTTCCATTTTGCAGCCCGCAACAGAACGCTCGCTCAAATCAATACACAGGTAACTGTTTGCGTCTCCTTCCGCCTTGTGGGTGATGTAAGCGCTTCTTCTTCGTTGGTGTTTACTGGCGGCTTGCATCCGGAAGCGCGCTATGTCAAAGCATGCTGTCAACAAATAATTGCACAAAAACATAACGCAAGCTTTTAAAATTAATTAAACGAAGCTTCGAGGCAGAAGATTTTGCCTCGATCATTTTTTGTAATCGAATTACTCGATTTACTCAAAGAATCGTTTCAGCCCCAATATATACATACACACACACACACACACACACACACACACACAGAGTCATGGGCAAAAACCCTTGCAAGAGAAGAAAAGTCAAATCTGATACAATTCCACACAGAACCCAAAAAAATGCACTGGGCAAAATTATTGGTACCCTTAACTTAATATTTGGTAGCACCCCTTGGTCTCTGGTCATTCAGATTTAAAGGATACCTTCTCCCAACTGCTGTTCTGAGATCTCTTCACAGGCTTTGTTTGTAACCATTTCTGAAGTGTTTTTTGGGTCATCGTCTTACTGGAAGACGCATGACCTCTGGTGGAGATGCAGCTTTCTGACACTGGCCACTACGTTGTGCCCCAAAAGTCTTTGGTAATCATCATTTCTTGATACTGTTCACACAGTCCAGGCATCAATGCCAGAAGCAGCAAAGCAACCCCAAAACATCTTTGAAACACCACCATGTTTGACTGTAGGGAATGTGTTCTTTTTTTTAAATGCCTCATTTCTTTTTCTGTAAACAAGTGCCATGATGTTCTTTACCAAAAAAGCTCTGTTTGTCTCATCGGTCCACAGTAAGTTCCTGTGGTTTTGTCACATAAGTTAATCACTCTTCCTCAAAAAAAAAAAAAAAAAAAATACAGTTTATACAGTATGTTATGAAGGCAAACTGGATTAAAACAACTATATAAATGTTCAAGATTCATCCCCAAGATTCATATTTGTCCCTTCTCCATATTACTCTAGCTGTGCAGTAAATACTAGCAGAGTGCCTGGTCTATTGTGAATAAGTGGAGCTTCATTTACTGCATTACTGTTAATGATCTAAACTTTAAATTTTCTTTAAAATTATCTCATGTCCATTTTTTTCCAGATACGTTCCTTAAGTGTCGAGGAGCTAAAAAGACGCTTGGCCTCACTCGACCCTCAGATGGAACAGGAGATTGAGGAGATCCACCAGCGCTACCAAGCAAAACGGCAGCCTATTCTTGATGCTATTGAGGCCAAAAAGCGACGTCAGCAGAACTTTTAAACCAGCTGAAGAAACGCTTAATGACCCCTCAACAATTTTTTACAGTCAATTACCTATAAAGGTAGCTGTGCCAGTCCCAGCTACACTTCCCTATGTTTTTAACTTACACTTTTCTTTTTGCATTTGCTGTTTTATTATTTTTAAAATCTGTTGCTGTTTCTACCCCATTGTTGGTACTAGATTGTTGTTCTTCTGGGCTCAAAAAGTAGGAAACAACATTTTGTCATACACTGTTTGACTTGCTGCACTTTTGTAAGACCTGTATTACTTGGGCAAGTATTTTGTCTTATTTTTTTATTTTATTTATTTTATTTTTTTGGCTGTAGGTATCACAAGTTCACAACATCTATTGGTCATAAAGATCATGATGATGATCTTATTTATAGGATTTTCTGAAGCAGTTAACTAAAAAGTTTCCAAGCACACACAAAAGTATACAAATTTATAACAGTTTTTTTAAACATCACATCATCTGTACTGTCAATTCAATGTAGGCACACACGAGAATGAATGTCTGGTTAAAACCTAAGGTGACATGATAAAACTTAGGCTGGAATAATAAAAAATATTAGCAAATAAAACTGTCCTGCAGTAGATGCTGTGTATATATATATTGTAAAAAAAATTAAAATTAAAATAAAAATCCTTTTTTCAATTCACCTAAATGTAGACCTACATTCTGTAGTCGAGTATTGAACTATTTTACTATCCAGACCTCAGTATTCACATTCCACTGGGACATATATTTTAAGCAGTGGCAACATGCTACATTGCGTTCAATAAACAAAGCTACATGGTGCATGAATTTTATAGTTCCCTATGAACTACATGCAACACAGCCAAGTACTGTAGCTTGCATATTGTGATACTCAAGGCAGGTGGAACAAGCTGCTGCAAGCCAGTTTATTAGAGCAGTCCTTAAAATCACAAGAAAGCTCAATCATCCCTGTTCATGGCTGTAGTTCTAAATACTGTTTATAAACACATTTCCACCTCTTGAATAGATATTCATCTTTTTAAGTAATCATCTACAAGGGCATAAGTGGGAACCTGTAACACCCTCTCTGATTTTGATTGTCTCTGTTAGGATTTTATATTTGATATATTGGTGTACTAATTTAAAGAAAATAATAAAGTAAGTTAATTAAAAAAGGAGCTGGAATGGTGACATTTTTCTTTAATGGTTAATGTCCGATCAGGCAGTACAATTTTATAAAGTAGTTTATTTTTTAACATTTAATGTTTGTGGAATCTATGACGGTGTGGTATTTTTGTAGCTAGAGTGTATGTTTGTCCCTGCAAAATAGACTCAGGTTTATTTAACTCAGGATATATTTGTATTGCAATCCATAGCTAATGTGAAAGACTTGTATAGTGCTTTAAGGTTTTTTTTTTTTTTTTGGAGCTTGTTACACTGTAATAACATGACTGATAAATACAGTAGTAATACATGCTGCTTCACTCATGCTCTCTCTCTCCCTCTACCACCCTCCCTCCTTGTGTGTGTGTGTGTGTGTCTGTCTTGTTCTCTCACGTTCTCTCTCACACACCACACAATTTAGGCTCAATGTGAATATAGAACCAATGTCAGTACACCTCATCTGTTCTAAAATTGGTCCTGAACAATTTTGTTTGTGCCTTAAACTATGCAATATCTGTTTGCAAGTTTTTAAAAGTTTAATTTGTCAGTTTGGTTCATGTGTGAATAATAAACTGTATTCATTATAATGTGTTATCTTATTTGATCTTTGCATATACACTGATCAACCCTCAACATTAAAGCTACTGACAAGTGAAGTGAACAACATTATTTCATCACGATGGCACTTGTCAGAGGGGTGCATATATTAGGTAGCAAGTGATTAGTCATGAGGGCAAGCTTAAACATTTCTAAAATGTCTTTTGGGTTATTCCCAGTATGCAGTGGTTAGTAACTACCAAATATGGTTTAAGGAGAGGGAAATTGAAAGTTAAGGCTGACTATGATGGAAAGGTGTCAAACAGTGTTTTGCAGCTTGCTGCATATAGGGGTGCATAAGCACAGACTCAACAGAATGTGAAATAGAATGCAGAAAATGACTTCAGTGGGCAGGGTTTTAAAGAATTTGCTGGTAACTATTTGCCACATACCACAGCATAATTTCCAGTTTAAGGCCATGCCTCAATACAACAGAGGTATTTGGATGGCCAAAGGGGTGACATCCACATTATTAGACGGTTGGTTTTAATGTATGGTTATCAGTGTAGCTTATATTTTTGTATGAATTAAGTTGAGAACATTTAGTCATCTCAAATTATTCCCAGTTTTCTTGAATGAACAGGATGTATGTTGCATTAACTAGAATAATATGATGACATTGCACCATCTTTGATTAAAACCCTAAATGTTACTTGGTGCCTGTGGAGTGAAATACACTGCATCACTGATTACAAAGGAGCAAGCAAGAATGTGCAACACTCCCAGACGAGCTTAACACCTACTACGCTCGGTTAGATGTAAACAATACAGCGCCACTAGACCACCTGTGAATAGGAATGACTTTTACTCATCCTGGAGACAGCTGAGGTGAGATGAGCACTCAAGACAATCGACCAGTGGCACTAACATCAGTCATTATAAAGTGCTTCGAGCGATTAGTCAAAACACATATTTGCTCCGCCCTCCCTGACTACCTAGACCCCTACATTTCACATAAAGACAAAAGAGGGCCACAGATGACGCCATCATCTTAGCCACACACACCACTCTCACCCATCTGGACAGAGGGAACACATACATGAGAATGCTCTATGTTGACTACAGTTAGGCTTTCAACATCCCCTTCAAACTGATGTGAAGAAACTTGCTGATCTGTGTATGGATATCTCCACATGTAGCTGGATCTTTGACTTTCTGACCAGCAGATCACAGGTGGTAAAAACCACACTTCATCATCAATTACCCTCAGTACAGGTGCACCACAGGGGTGCGTTCTCAGCCCTGTCCTGTTCTCTCTGTTCACTTATGACTGCACTGCTAAACATAGCTCAAATTACATCTACAGGTTTGCAGATAACACAATCAATCTATGTCTCATCTCAGATCAGAGAAGAGGTCAGGGCACTAGCCAGCTGGTGCAAGAACAATAACTTTCTTCTGAACTTCACAAAAACAAAGGAGATGATAGTGGACTTTAGGAGGCAGGGGGTCGGACACTCCCCTATCTACATCGATGGTGCAGAGGTTGAGAAAGTGAACAACTTCCTTGGTGTTAACATTACAAATGACTTTTCTTGGACAACACACACTGACACAGTGGTAAAGAAAGCCTCGACAGCGGCTCAATTTCCTGAGGAGGCTGAGGAGGTTCTGGAAGACCAGCACCCTCATAAACTTCTACAGGTGCACCATTAAGAGCCTGCTGACGGAATGTATCACAGTGTGGTATGGGAACTGTTCGAGCCAAAGCCTGAAAAGCACTGCAAAAAGTGGTGGAAACGGCACAGTACATCACCGGTAGCACACTCCCGTCCGTCCGGGATATATACCACAGACGATGCCTGCAGAAAGCACGTCCAGGACCACAACCACCCCGCATGCAGACTTTTCTCTATGTTGCCATCTATATGCCATACATATATACATATATACATACATACATACATGCACACATTTCAATAGGGTTGAGGACTGGGCAACACCACTTTAAGACCAAAAAAACAAACAAAATGAAGTTATAACCAGTAAAAGAGCTTTAATATTTTCATAATATTTTCCTAAACTGCTGTTCTCTGAGCTGTTCTCTGAGGACTTGTCTAATAGGCAGATTTCCATACTTTAAACTGACAAGGCACTCAAGACACTAATCGAAGACACAAAGCACCAACAAACATTCAAATCAGCAAAAAATAAGCACCAAAAACAGTCAACTTGCACCCTTTAGTGGAAATAATAGCAGAACCTGGCTCTAAGGCACTAACCTCTGATACGTGACTGCATGGTCCAGGGCAACAACGCCAATTTTTTTTGATGGTTGCTTCAATATAATGTGGATGGTGTGAAATGAGAACTGGGTGTGGGCTTGGCATTGAAGCTATGTTGAAGCTAGGAAGCCAGGTGTGCAGTACATTCTATCAGAGCCTTTTCCCCTTAAAGCTCCAGCAGTATTCTGTCATATATTCTATTAGGAACACAGTTTGTTATTCAAGTGGACATTGCAGAACTGCACTCCTAGCACATCATGCAGCGGAACGGCTGCTGAAGCTCTGGAAGAAGGGGGGTCTGCATGTTATTTGATCCTGAATGGTGCAGAGTTATTGCCATTGCTCTGCCATATCTGACATTCACAGCCATACAAATTAGATTTTCTCATTCACAAATGGTAAAGGAATTTACTTTACCTTGGACAGCTTACAGCAGTGGTTATCAACTCCAGTCCTGGATGACTCACCCACATATTTTAGAACATTCTCAGGTCCCAGCACACCTGGTTATCTAATCAGCTACTTATCAGCCTTTTCTTAATTGAAGTGGGTGTGGTAAAGCAGGGAAAACACTAAAATATGCAGGGCAGTCATCCTCCAGGAATAACCAGATTAACAAAAACTGAAGAAAAGACAATGCTCAAAACACATGGCTTAAATAATGACCACTAATTAAAGACACAACCTGGTCTAAGACTGAACTGTGAACTAAGAACCAGTAAACACTCAACACTATGTCGTCAACATAGAAGTTCTAAGCACCAGACCATACAGTTCAAAAACACGAAAATTGACTGTGGTTTTTACCCTCCAGTAGATATTCATGACATCCACAAAATAGTTTTTTTAATTCTGCCATGAATAACAAGGTTTATGAGTACAAAGTATCATGTAGCAAGCATGCGCTTCTTGTTTTGACGCCGAGAGCATCATATAATCAATGGTTTCTCTCTCTCGTTGTGGGTAATCGTCTCCCCTGCTCAGTCTTAGTGCTTGTCCCTCACTGATATAATCAACATTCATGCACACTTGTACTGTTTACTGTGACCATGTTTGTGTGCATAAAGCATCTTTCATTTTGTGTTTGTATGTGTGTGTGTGAAAGTTGTTCTTGTGTGCGCTTGTGTAAAGCAACAGCAAGTGTCATTAGAGAGGTTAAAGATCCATTTTCTCTCTCTCTCTGTCAGTCTGCACTGATTCAGTGTGTGTGTGTGTGTGTGTGTGTGTGTGTGTGTGCGTCATTAGAGACTGTGCCCCACCCCTTCTTCTCTCGCCTTCTCA
>JAAGKR010006076.1:10546-21310 GCA_011419295.1 Clarias macrocephalus
ACACACACACACACACACACACACACACACACACACACACACACACACACACACACACACACTCTAATGGAAACACTCTGCTCTGTCATGATTCATTTCAAAGGTAAAGGTTCATTTGTTTTATTTTTACTTTACGGCAGTGATTCTGTTAGTGTGTCATTAAAGAAGTTACTTATGTTTTTCTGTGAAGCAATGTTTCCTTTAGTGTGTGTGTGTACGTGTGTGCCTGTGTGTGTGTGTGTGTGTGTGTGTGTGTGTGTGTGTGTGTGTGTGTGTGTGTGTGTGTGTGTGTCGTCCCACACAGTAGTCCTCCCCGCTCTCAAATAAGAGAAGAGGAAGGGTTACTGTGTAAGATGAGAGGAGGGAGAGGGGAGGGTCTCATTGCTCCTCTCCTCTTACTCCTCTCCTCAAACACACACACATACACAGCGCGTACGCACACAAACACTAACAGAAACACTGATCTGTCAGGATTTATAGATAAATCTATATCAAAGGTAAAGTGCATGTTCATTTGTTTTATTTTTACTTAATATTTTGTATCAATTATTTTTAGGTATTTTTTGGGTTGTGGAACAAATAATCAGAATTTTCATTATTTCTTATGAGGGAATTTGCTTTGATTCACTCACAATCCAAGATTCCACTGTATTACATTTTGGAATTACTTCCACGTTCACTACCAATTAGATCTGTAAGAGCTCTTCTATACCATCCATTAAGCTCTACTGTTTGATCCTCCTTTCTTTTGTTTCAGCACTTCTGCAGCCTGTGACAAAAACAAAAAGGGTTGTGTTCTCATTTTTTGCAAACACACCTATGAGACTATTCAAAAATTATTGACCATAGGTCTCAGAGGTTTACAAAATCTTCCTGCTAATGTTCCAGCTGAAATGCCCCTTCAGACCCAATTAAGATACATTCTAACATGCCTGAAATTCCTTATTTTCGCTCTTGTTCTGAACAAGCTGTTTTAGTTGCATTGATCTATCAGTAAATAATGTCAAGGCGATGCAGGTCAAATTCATTTATTAAAAACACAATCACAGGAGACAAATCAAACATGGGTATTCCAAGTAATCATTCAAAAGAAGAAATTGTTGTTTCATCAAAAGCTGAACTGGGCAAGACTGCACCCAAAAACAGGATCATACACAAAATGGCATTAACAGGAATAAAGGCTTGGTATAGTTATGGATGCTACTCACAGGAGCATATATTTTACGACGGCTGACTGATTTTGGGGTTCTAGTCATGGTATGGTGTGGTTGGGTTCACATGTGTGACATTAGAATTCTGGTGTCCTTGACAGAGTTGTCGTCCTTGGCTGCCATTCGTTATGCTGAGCTGCACTGAGGACCTTAGCTGCCGATGTTGCCTTGGATCTTACAAAATGAATTTAATCAAAGATTCGCTTTTTGTATGAAAATGGCAAAAAACAACAAAGAATATTTCCATTATATTCATATTTTTTAAATGCATTGTATGTATGTAAAATTTAACAAAACTCTTTATTTATGCAATTATTGACTATAATAACAAGTATTTATATGGAAAACATAAAACTCAAGCCCCTAAAAAGCCAACTTAAGGGAAAACCATCTGCAGGCTAAGTAAGCAACCTAGGAGTAAGGAGACTGGAGAAATGCACTAGAGTGCAAGTCTGTGCCAGGATCAAAGCTTGTATTACCATTAATGTGCTTTCCTTCAAAATAAACTTACCGTAACTTGAGCCGTAAGTGTTGGAGGGGTATATTAGGTGGGATATCAGCAATATAATAGCCAACCCATTAACCATCTGCCTGTGCTGACACCGAAAGCAGCTGCAATGTGTAATAATGGAATTGATGTTCAAAAGGAATAAAAGTATGAGTAAGGTTATTAAGATATATTTGTCATGCAGTTGTGTTAAAGCAAAGAATAAAAGGTAAAATTATGGCTTTTTATGTGTGTATGTTATATTAGTTTTTGTTCTTATTTAGATAGGAGTACTAATATCAAGCTATATTACTGCAAGCATTACTTGAAAAAAAAGATTAGCCTATACTCTATGCTTTGGGCGTGTGTTTACATACAAACTGTACAGTAAGAGGAACAGTCTTCATCCCATTCATTCACAATATAACCATATGCTATGATATTAAAGATTTACTCATACAAAGAGCCACCTCCAGTGATGGACTGATACTTCTGTGTTGCAGCAAGCAAAACCAAGGTCAGGTTATTTCAGTGCACAGTAATAAGACTCTACCAAGCCATCAGTACAAGTACTTTAATATTGCATTTCTTTCACTGTCTATACCAGGGGTTCCCAAACTTTTTGAGCAAATGACCCAAAATGAATCTTCTGTGAATATTTCAATCCAGATTTATAATTTGGAACCTACTGGAATTATGTGACATACAGTACAGTATGTATGCATACATTGGCTAAATAAGTATCATGTATCTTAACTTTGTTCAAATCATTCAATGATCTCAAATATCATTGAGATGAAACTTTGGCCAATGTAAATTTCTCATGAAAAGACATAAAACTGAAAAAGTGTATTATTCTAAAATGCTAAATTGTTAAGATATTGCAACATGAATTTGACATGTTTATGGACACTACAGATTTTTTGCTTTTTAAGTTTTTATAAAAAAAAAACATATTTAAGCAACACTTTTTAGTAGTAATACTTTAGAAATATAAAAGAAATAAAAAGAAAAAAAACAATATAAATAATTTGATAATTAGCATTTTAAGTTATTATTGTTCGAAGAGAGACATTATAACTCCGAAAAATAGCCATCTTGGGGACATAAAATCATCTCTCCAAAAGTTAACAAAGTGAAATTTTTAGGGAAGCAAGATTGGTCACTTCCTTTTTGCATAAACTTCAGAAGAAGCCTTTTCAGCATTTTCTGTATTATATGTACTGTATAACACAATAAATAAATAAACAAACAAATAAATAAAATCAACACAAATACCAATACCGTGTTTTGGCTGAATGCATTTATCAAGTTATTTAATGCATCACCTTATTAATTTACTGTTTTGGCCAGTGTCCTTATGAGAGTGAATAATTAAAATGCACAATAATCGTTATTTTTCTAGCTAGTGGGATACATAAAGTAGTGCAAATAAGCAAAAACAGAGATAAAATTATCTTTGTAATTTTTTAAGAATTTTTAATGTTATAGATTTTACAGACCTAGAGTAAAATATAGAATCTAGAGTCTAGAATATTGCTTAATTTGGGTATGCATATATTAAATTATGTTTTTGTCCTGAAATATTAATGTTGCATAGGGAATAATAAAAGGCAGTTTAGTATAGTTTCGAAACGTACAGTACAGTTACATTTTATTCTTAGATAAAATGCAACTGTACTGCAGTGTTACTTTTAAAATGCATTGTGTTATACAATAAGTAGCATTTTATATGTAAGACAGATTAAATCCATTACATACATACATACATACATACATACATACATACATACATACATACATACATGTTAAAACACACCATTTTTCCAGGATATCTCTTGGCTGCCAGTAGTCTGTCAAAACATTACTCCTCCCAACACAACATCCTACATCCTGTAGACTCTAGATTTCAGAACACTTTGAATATAGTTAAATACACCTTCTTTTAACCTACTGTTGCTAGGCCAGTTAGTGGCTAGTGTTTTGTCAAGGTATTTGTCAAGGAGATCAAGGTCTTTTAGTGTGTGTACAGTACCATTTAAACCCATCTGTGTCTTTTCTCTTGCTGCTCTGTAACCAGGCAACATTAGCGCACTAACAATTCATGTTTCTCCATACTTTGCAAAGTCAATGAATTGATAAAAGTATGAGGCTAATATGTCAGTAAAATAAGGGAGAGTCTAATATGTCAGGAAAATAAGCAGCTAAGGCTGTGAGTAGTACAATAGGTGAGGTATATCTAAAGTGTCTAAGGCATGACAATTCATGGGCATGGAACGCATAATCAGTAGACAAAATTTCAGGATTTACTAACCCCTAACCTCCATAATAATAATAATAATAATAATAATAATAATAATAATACATTACCAATATAAAATTTGGACACACCTACAGTACCACACTATTTCTCAGTTTTTTACTATTTACCTACAATGTAGAGCAATTCTGGAGAAATGAAAATTAGGAAATGAGGTAGTAAGCAAAAAAATGTAAACAAACCAGAATGTTTTATATTTAAAATTATTAAAAGTAGCCACAATTATCTTCGAAGACAGAGTTGCACACTCTTGACATTATCTCAACCAGCCCAATGAGGTAGGCACCTGGAATTCTGGAACAACACTCTGTCATCAGCTAAACTCCAGTTTAAAGAATCTAAAATATGAAATATTTTAAACACAGGCAGCACAGTGGTTAGTGTTTAGCACTATAGTGTTGCACCTCCAAGGTTGGAGTTTAAATTTCACCTCTATTCTGTATAGTGCTTGGTGGGTTTCCTCTGTCATTTGATTGTGATGTCATAGCTCACACCACATGCATGTTGGTTCAAAATCCCTTCCCTGTGACACTTACAAAATCTGTACCTCAATCAACAAATTCAATTTCTGCAGCATTATTCAAAAGTAAAATATATATTATTGCGCATATCTACCATGTCTGGCAAAAAAAAATTGCCATTTGGATTCCAAAAAATGTTTCGATACAGTAGCATATTTACTACAGTGATTAATATAATAAAATATGTTTAAATACTAACTTATGCATTTATTAAACAACTATGACCGAAGACATAACACCTGATAATGAAAAAGATGCTACCGTGATTCAGAAGGGTCAAAGTAATAATTTCCTGTATGACTTTATAAGTTTCTCATATCATGGTGCCGAAATTTGGACCAATTCTTTGCACAGCTCTCTTAAGGCATTTTAATTTCTTTCAATAGGTTGAGGTCTGGACTTTGACTAGGCCATTTTAAAACCTTGATTCTTTTCTTTTTAAGACATTCTGATGTAGACTTACAGATGTGCTTTAGGTCAATTTCCTGCTGCAAGACCCAGTTTTGACTAAACTTAGTACTGCCCAAATTTCTTTATTTATGTCAAATACATAATGGCACGGTGAAAAAAATGTTAATACCTTTATAAATATTTCTAAATTGTTTACATTTTTTAATTTTTAATACTGGAGTAATTTGCAACTAAATCACTTATATTCAATGTACAGGCAGTTAAACACAACTTTAGAATTTTTTATGCAAATAACTAGATAAATTGCTTAAACAACAAAAAAAGATAATTTTTTTTCAATATTTTTCTAAATATGGAGGTTCCACAAACGTCAACCTCAAACTGTAAAAAACGTTGAAATGCATGAAATACTTTCAAACAGTAATTTTCAGTGAATATTACTAACAAAGCATATTGAGTTGTGTACTCTTTTTTGTAAGTGCATTTATACACCACCGTTGATGTGAGGATCGTGATGGTGATGAGTCTTCCTTGACCCTGAAAATGCATTTGGCTCAGTTCCCCACAGCATCATCTGGGGCCATCAACTTCACCAGAATACCGGAGGCCATTACAAGTTTGATCAAGGCCTACTTTCAGGACCTGCAATTCTGATTCACTAGCTTTCATGATGGCAATGGACGAACTTCTTTAGGGCTTTCATGGATGATACAGTCTAACAACACTGACTACAATGGCACCATGCACCAGACGCTTGCTGGAGAAGCTTAATGAAAACATCACCTGGGCTAGAATGAAGATCAAGCCATCAAAATCTAGAAGTATTTCCATCAGGAAATATCTTAAACCTGAGGTTTCTCATTGACAGCAAATCAATACCAACTGTATCAGAGAAACTCAGCAAAATCCTTGGAAGATACTATGATGCAAGTCTCACAGACCAAAATCAGATCAAATTGCTTAAGCAGGATTTAAACAGGGACCTTGAGAAAATAAATTTGGACTTTGAGAAAATGGTTCAGCCTACTTCCGCAACTGTTGTGGCCACTAACAGCCACTGACTTCCCTATCAGAGCAGTCGAAAGATGAAAAGAATGGTCAGCTCCTTTGTGAGGAAATGGTTTGGAGTCCCAAAACGTCTGAGCAACATTAGCCTATCATGGCCTATCATTAGCCTATCATGGCCTATCATCCCATCATGGCCACACCATCTTGTCCTATAACTTAAAAATATTTGATACTGTTCTGGCTTGTTTTAAGTATTCCTGTTTTCTAACCTTTCTGTAACAGAGCTGACAAAGGTTTAAATAAACATTTTTAATGTTTACATTGCACCAGATTTCTTTAGATAAATTCCAGAAATATGAGATTACAGAATACGAGATCACGGGAAGCCTGGAGGCTATCCTAGAGGACTCAGGGGATGAGGAAATGTACACTCTGGATGGAGTGTCAATCCACTGTAGGGCACACACACACACACACACACACACACACACACACACACACACACACACACACACACACACACACAAAACAGGAAATTTGAAAATAAATACTCTGCATGTGTGTTTGGAAACTGGAGTACCTGGAGAAAGCCCACGAAGCAGGTTGAACATGCAAACCTCATGCCCACAGACCTGAAGCAGGAATCTCAACCCTAGAGGTACAAGGTCACAATGCTAACCACTATGCCACCTGGCAAACGCATACATATTTATTTGAGGATAATTATATGTTCATATACAGTATGATTAACAGCCTGAATAGTATTGTATGCTGTCCTGTTTTTTGGTACTATGGGAGATAATGAAAAACTTATTTTCCTCTTATAAAGGAATCATTCATCTCATACTGTGTAGAAGAGCCTGAAAGCAGATTATGTACATAACTGTAATTTACTACACCTCCTTCATTTATTTCATTTATTTTCTCTTCTTTTTCATCCTCCTCCTCCAAACACTGGCTATCACCTTCATATCCTTCATCCTTCTCTCGTTCTTGTCCCTTCTTGTTGTTGTTTCTCACCGAAGCCTCCAGAGCCTTCTGTTTGCGGTAGAAATGTGAGAACTTGTTGAAGATGATAGTAATGGGTAAAGCTACTACCAATGTGCCACCCAAGATACATCCAGAAGCTGCTAACTTTCCAGGAACTGTGACAGGCACAACATCCCCATAGCCAACAGTGGTCATGCTTACTGTACCCCACCACCAGCAAGCAGGGATGGTGTCCAAACCGACATCCTCCTCATACTCTGCAGTGTAAGCCACACCAGAGAAGACACATACACCTACAGCCAGGTACAGTAGAAGGATGCCCACCTCTCTGTAACTGTGCTAAAAGGATAGCCATGAAGCAGGAAATAAGGTGAGCTGTATGACATATGTTATTAAATCAGAAACATCACATTAAATAGACCTTTAGTGGCTAAAATCTTGGAAACTCCAAATTTAAATTTTCAATATTTACTTTTCCCTGTTTCCATGCATGCATTAACAATGAAAATACACAACTGCTCCTGCTTAAGGTGGTAAATAGTGACAGCATGTGTTGGGGATCAATGTGGGAGTTTACTTTAAGATTTGGAGTTAATGGCCCAGGTTTCTATAACTGGGCTGTGAATCGTGAATGATTTTAAGCACATAAATTATTTGGAGTGTCACTGAGGCAATGCATCTATTAAACAAATACAGTATTTATACCAAGTTTTGTATTTCAAATGACAAGGCACAGTGCAGATTTACTGAAAAACTCCTATCTCCTAAAAAAGTCATATCCAGCCAAGAGAAGTGATTTGATGAAAATACTTGAAATATTCTTGTGAAAATAAGTAACTACTTTTTTATATAAAAATGGATGTGTTCTTTTTTTTAGAATTTGTACAACTCCAGTACAACATAACTCAACTCAACTACAGTTAAGTTTGTCTAATAAATTGGCCAGCAAGCGTACAGGATATAGGTCACCACAGGTAAGTTTATTTTATGCTATGGCATGTGACCAGCTAAAAAACTGGTAATAGTATCATCATTACAAATTATACAAATTATACAAATTATAGAAATGCATAATGGAATATGATATGTAAAAATAGTATTTGTGTCTGTCAAGACTTTCCCAAAATTATGATATTTTATTTTGCGTTTAGAAAGCTGATTGTAATTCACAAGCAAAATTAGCTTACCCGCAATGTAGCACCTAATGATCTCAGGCCTGTTGAGTGTCTGGCCAATTTCAGCACCCTGAAGATCCTCATGAGCCTGAGAACCTGAACTATTTTCCCAATATTTTCAAGCTCCGATTCGCTTCCAGCAAGCAGGTCAAAAATCAGGGTAATATAGATAGGCACTACTGAAACAATGTCAATCACATTTAGCGGATGAAGGAAAAACTTCCGGCGGTTTGGTGCAAGGAGCATGCGGGTTACTACTTCAAATGTGAACCAGCAGATGCAAAAAATCTCCAAAGCCTGCATGGTTGGTTCTTCAATTAGCTGACCATTTTCATCAAAACTTTGGTACTCTGGGATACTGTTAATGCACATGGTGGCAATTGACGTTACCACAACAATGATGGAAACCAAGCTGAAGAGCTTGCTTGGAATGGAATATCCTGGATTTTCCAACGTCAACCACAGACACTTACGTACATTACCAAAGCGCATGTCCTGGAAATGTTGGATGTCCTTGTTAAGGTCAGATATCTCATCCACAGATGTGTCCACACTGCTTACATCACTTTCCTCATCCCAGGATTTGTGATGGTTCTCTAACCTGCGATCATGGTAGAGATAACTACAGCAACTATCCAAGAAGAACTCATTTATGCCCCAGTACTCAATCTCTTGGCAGAAGGAGAAAATGCACAGCTCCTCCATAATGTGCAGTTTTCCAGTGTGATAGAAATGGAAGACATAAGGAAAGAGATTAGGGTTTCGGTCAAAGTAAAATTCCTGTTCTTGAATGTCATAATCATCGCAAACCTGTAAAATGGCATCTATGGTGTCACAGGACAGAAGGCGACACAACCGTGTGTCTGGAAACCTCAGTAGAGTGCTAGAAGAGAAACTGTGCTTTAGACCACCCACGTTGATGTTAACCAGATATTCCTCTGGATTTGGATCACATCCGGGAATGTTTTTGTTCACCATATTGTATTTGCCTGTAAAAGCATAAACAACAACTTGTTTGAATTACAGTGCTTAATACTGATACAATGTAATGTTTGATAATTGTATTGTGTGGTTTACTTGCTAAAATGTTTGGAGACTTCATTACTTAATTAAGAGCATCTGGCTAATGACGGCAGCACAGTGACATCATAGTTTTCTTATTTTAAAGTAAATAAAAATTATTGTATGATTTTTCACTGTATTCATGTTAATATGACAATACAACTCAACTGAAAGTATGGGTACAATACTTTGTACAAAGCAAATTCTTTTTGTTTGCTAAACACTAAAGACATTTAGGTTTGAGGTAAATAAATGATTATGAGAAGGTGGATCAGAAATTCAGCCTCCACTTAGAAATGCTTAGAAATACAAATTATAGAAATAGGCTTAAAGTAAATTAACATACACTGTAAAAACTCCAAATAGATAAATTTTAAATTAATTAATATTGTTTTGATCGCCAAATTTTCCACAAAGTTGTTAAGACAACAGTACATTGTGTTCTTAAAAGCTTTGAAAAAACATATCGAATGAACTAATATATTCAAGCTGAATCAGCAATGAACCTTCCGTAGGGTGCAACCACGTTGTCAGGGAATACCACTAGAGGGCGCCCAAGCGCCCAGAGAGTCCATTTTGTTTTCTTTTGTTTTCATTTGTAGTTTTTTATGTTGAACTGTATTCCCCAGAATGCACCTCGGTAAGGTGATGTTGGTGCTCACCTGAACCGAGGTAGCTCATTAGTTGTATTATAAAAGTTCCTGAGTTCAGTTTATCCCTGTCTTGCATCTGTTTGATTTGGTTTGCGTCTAGCTCTGTGTTCTCTCCTAGCTCTGTGTTCTCTCTTAGCCTTTGTCTGTCTCTTAGTCTGTATGTAACCCCTAGCATATGTAGCCCCTGGTTTAGTTTGTCAGTTCCTTTGTTTCCTAGCTCCATGTGTTTCCTAGCTCCATATGTCTCCTAGCCTGTTATCTCCTTGCCGGTGTTATCTCCTAGTCTGTGTGTAACGTCTAGTCTGTCATGTTTAGTTTGTCCCCTGTTTAAGTTCTATGTTTATTGTTGTTCATTCCCTGTTCCCATTTGTTTCTTTGTTTCATTAAAAGACTTTAACCGCCATCACCTCTGGTAGCTTCCTGTTTTTCGTATTTTTCCCGCGAAAGTTCCTCGTTTGTTTGTAACAGCGTTTTAGATTATATATATATATTTTTTTTTTATAATTATATATTTTTCCCGTTTTTACTAAATAACAAACTAGTTTTTACGCTTTGATACTACTGGACTTGATCAGTTTTTGCGCTTTTTGAGAAAACGTGCATATCATCTGACCAACAACAAGCGAATCCATCAGCAAATAATCACAACTCCGGCACAAAGGTACGTTACTATGTCCACCATTCAGCTCGCTCAGTGTGTGGAGTGCAGGATGTTTAGACATTCTTCCTCCGTCATTAGTGATAATTTTATTTGTGATAGGTGTGTGTTAGTGAGCACCCTGACGGAGAAGATATTAGCATTAGAGGAGCGCATCCAGACTCTAGAGAGGGTTAGAGAGCGCGAGAGCAGCGTTATTCCCGTAACGGAAAGTCTGGGTGCCGCAGGCGGAGATAATCATCCCCCGACTCCGGCAGTAGAGCCCTCA